>APFE030616850.1:216906-235220 GCA_000404065.3 Pinus taeda | reverse complement strand
ATCTTGGATGGATCGCTTCTTGGCAATGGGAATCAACAACCAAGAAGATATTCCAAACACATGTCAGAACTTGTTCCACAATATTGAACAATCTTGCAGTTGAGTTTTCTCCATCCTCTCACCTTGTATCTGACAGGGGGGAAAATGATGGTCATCTACAAGCTTTAAAGCCACATCAAGCTAGCCTGAGCCACAACCTGCCACACCAATTTTAGAGTTGTAGCTAGAGACAAAGATGCCCCTGAGCATGCCTTCAGTTGGCAATCTTGGACACTTCCTCTAGCAAAAGACTTTAGCTTCTTGCCAGTTTTGGAAGCGTTCTGGGAACAAAATTGAGAACACTTCCTCTAGCAGAAGACTCCGGCTTCTTGCCAGTTTTGGAAGAGTTCCAGGAATTGCATTAAGCATTCCAGAGTTGTTGGCCATCCTTAAACCATCACAGGTTGAGACTTCCCTTTTCAGGTTGAAGTTTTACCTTTTATGCGGGGTGAGACCTCCCTTTTATGGTTGAAGGTTTCCCTCTTTAAAACAATAGGATCACTTCCTCTAGCAGAAAAATTCAGTTTCTTGCCAGTTTTGGAAGAGTTCCGGGAACTGTACTAAGCGTTCCAATGTTGGTGGTCATCCTTAAACCACCGCCCTTTATACCAACATTCCAGAGAGCACATTCAGCCTAGTTCTACCATGCATTTTTACACATTTTGTATTTCAGCTCTCTTCTTGGACTCATACATAACCCTTCGGATTAAGGGGGGGAATGTTGGACACCTAATCCTCAATGGGTTAGTGTGGAAGCCGAATGGACAAAAAGAGTCCAAGAGACCTTGGGATGTGAAACCAAAGAGTCACATAATGTACTATAAATGTAAATCTCTTGTTAATAAAATTGTATTGCATGTTTTATCTTTATATCTCTCTTGTTGTCCATGTGTGTTTAACAGGATCTATAGACTATTACTATGACACAGCTTCACAAAATCTTAACTACCTTTGAGATGAGAAAAGGAGGTCCATCGGATATGAGAGAAGCCGCATTTAAATCTTCAACAAAAGGAAAATAAGAACTCAATGAATCAGGACATATTTCAGAAGAAGAAGAGGAAGTAAGTTTTGTCAAGAAGCTTCAATGGGGTTCCAGAAGATTCAGAGGTAAACTACCTTTCAAATGTTTTTCATGTGGTACAATCAGTCATTATGCTGCCAAATGTCCCCATAAAGATAAATATGATAAAGGGAAGGAATTTGCAAAATGGAATAGAAAACAAAGTGTAAGTAAAAACAGCTACTATACTCATGAAGATAACGATGGGTTATCAAATAGAGATGAAGATGAAAATAGTAATGACTATAGACTTTTAATGGCTTATGAAGATGATGAATTTTTGGATGCTTTAGATGAAGATGATCTTTATGAAGAAATCTCTAAACTCAAAATATGTTTAGAAGAAAGAATATGATTATAGATACCTTGACATACCAACTTGCTGAAAGAGAAAAACACAATGAAAAACTAGAATGTGAAATTGTGGGTCTAAGAAAGGATCTTGAGAAAACAAAAGATCTCAATCTTAGATTTGCTAAGGGATCAGAAACCTTAAATGGAATTATCAAAGTGCAGTGTTCTCCTCTGATAAAGACAGGTCTTGGATATATTGAAGAATCATCTCAATCACAGAAGTCGTCAACCTCCACTAAAAGCTATCTTGATGTAGCAAAGAGCAGTGAACATTTTGACAATTGTTATCAAAGGGATAAAGCAAATCACTCGGTAAATTAGGCTCAATTTACTTTAAGGACGAATAGAAGCCACAATCAACCACAGGTAAATCATACTCAATTTGCTTCAAAGACAAATATCAATAGAAACTACAATCACCAGGTCAGAAGATTCGATAATCACAGGAACTTCTTTAATGGTCAATGTTTCTCGTGTCATAATTTTGGACACAAAGCTGCTCAATGTGTTGCATACAAAACCATCATGACTAGAGAAGCAAAAAATCAAAGGAATGTGATAGGGATCAAGAAAAATTCCTATAATAAGTTTTCTCTTCTTGAAAATGAAATAGAATGCTCAATTTGTAACAACTTTGGCCATGAAGAATCTGAATGCAGGAGTAAATTTCAGCAAATATCTCAAAAGGAGCAAACTCCATTAAATCCCAAAATATGGAGAAAGAAATAACTGCAAACAGAAAGATGGGGTATAGCCCTGTATGCAGAAGGACAAGAAAACCAGTGGTACATTGACAGTGGATGCTCAAAACATATGACAGTTGACAAAGAAAAACTACACTCATATAATGCCTTAGAAAAGGAAAAGAGTGTCTCATTTGGAAATGACACTCCTACTGTCATAAAAGGTAAAGGATATATTTTCTTGAAATAAAAGGTTAAAGCTGGGAATGTTATGTATTGATGGCTTAAAGCATAACCTATTGAGTGTGAGTCAAATGTGTGATCAAGGAAATGAAGTAGTGTTTCGATCAAATGGATGTGTTGTTCATGAGCTTGACACAAGAGAAACTATGATCAAAGGTACGAGAACTCCAAACAACCTATACATACTCAAGGGAGGACAACAACAGTGCTATCTAAGCAAAAATGATGAACACTGGCTATGGCATAGAAGATTGGGACGTCTAAGATTTTCTCAAATAAGAAAAGCATGTAGATTCCAAGTTGTTCGTGATCTTCCAGATATCAACATTCCTAAAAATACTGTATGCAAATCATGTCAATTCGGTGAGCAAACCAGATCTCACTTCATCAAAAAGGAAGGGTTAGCTAGTAAGCCTCTTGAACTTGTTCATACAGATTTATGTGGACCATCAAGGAAAAATTCACCTGATGGAGAAGAATACTTTATACTATTTATTGATGATTTTTCTAGAATGTGTTGGATAGATCTTCTAAAGCATAAAGATGAAGCATTTGAAAAGTTCAAAGCCTTCAAAGCTTTGGTTGAAAATGGATCAAATTGCAAAATCAAATGCCTTAGATCTGATCAAGGAGGGGAACTTACCTCGGATGAATTCTTTGAATTCTGTGAAAAACATGGAATAATAGGCAGTTCTCCACTGCAAGAACTCCTTAACAAAATGGAGTGATAGAAAGGATGAACAAAACTATTCAACAAATGGCTCGTGCTATGCTAGATGAATACGGAACTCCTGCAACCTTCTAGGGTGAAGTCGCATTCGCTGCTGTCATTATTCTCAACCAAGCAAATGTTTGTGTAAACAACACTCAATCTCCACATGAACTTTGGTATGGTAAGACTCCCACTGTAAAATACTTCAAAGCTTTTGGAAGCAAATGTTACATCAAAAGGACTGATGAAAAACTTGGTAAGTTTGAACCCAGAGTTGATGAAGGTATTATTCTTGGCCACTCTTCCTAAAGTAAAGGATATAAATGTTAAAAGACTTGGGAAAATTATTGAAAGTAATGATGTTGTGGTTGATGAAGCATGCAAAAATCCAAAAAAGATAAAGGTTGAAGGTTATGACAATGAAGAAGATGAGGAACATTTTCCCACATCAAATCACACTGATTCTGAAGAAGAAACCAATGAAGCACTAGAAGAAGATATAACGATATAAGAAAAGATTTCATCCAGATATGTTCAAAAAAATCATCCGGAAACTCAAATTATAGGGGGAAAAGGGGCAGGTGTGCAGACGAGAAGGACCATTGCCGAAGCATCAAGCTATCTAGCATTACTATCTTCCACCAAACCTCAAAATTTAAATGAAGCACGCAAAGATGAATGTTGGGTCAAGGCCATGAATGAATAACTTGAGCAAATTTAAAAGAATAATACTTGGGAATTAGTTCCTAGACCTCATGATAAGAATATCATAGGAACTAAATGGATATTCAAAAGCAAGTTGAACGAAAATGGAGAAGTTATTAGAAACAAGGCCAGACTTGTTTGTAAAGGATCTGCTCAACATGAAGGTATAGATTTTGAAGAAACTTTTGACCTGTTGCTAGACTTGAAGCCATAAGAATGTTTCTTGCCCTTTCTAGTTTTTAGAAATTCAAAGTATACCAAATGGATGTAAAATCTGCCTTTCTTAATGGAGACTTAGAAGAATAAGTCTATATTGAACAATGAGAAGGATTCATACTTAGAAATGATGAAAAACTTGTATGCAAACTCAAAAAAACTCTCTATGGTATAAAATAGGCTCCAAGGGCATGGTATTACGGACTTGACAAATATCTCCACCAACAAGGTTTCTCAAAGGGGTCAACAGATAGAAATCTATATACAAATATGGACACTGATAAATTGCTAATAATCGTTGTGTATTTTGATGATATCATTTTTGGTAGCAGTGAAGAATCCATGAGTCAAAATTTTTCCACAGTAATGCAGCAAGTATTTGAAATGTCCTTGCTTGGTGAGCTTACCTACTTTCTTGGTCTACAAGT
Organism: Pinus taeda; assembly: GCA_000404065.3. Lineage (NCBI taxonomy): Eukaryota > Viridiplantae > Streptophyta > Pinopsida > Pinales > Pinaceae > Pinus > Pinus taeda. Next base: position 230,777 of record APFE030616850.1, on the reverse strand, counting down.
TCAACAAAATAAAGATGGTATTTTTCTCTCACAAACCAAATATCTCAAACAGATCCTAAAAAAGTACGGCGTGGAATATTCTAAACCAGTATGTACCCCAACGGTAACAGGTTGCAGTATTAGCTCAGATGATGAATCAGCAATAGCACATCAACCAACTTATAGATCCATGATTGGCAGTCTGCTTTATCTAACAGGCATCCGACTAGACATCATGCATGCAGTGGGAATAGTTGGAAGATTCCAAGAAAATCCTAAGGAAACACACCTTCAGGTAGTCAAAAGGATTTTCAAATATCTTCAAGGAACACAAAACTTTGGTTTATGGTATCATAGAGATACAGATCTTACACTTCATGATATACAGATGCAGATTGGGCAAGAAGTGTTGATGACAAAAAAAGCACTAGTGGTTGTGCATTCTGTATGGGTTCTAGGTTACTGGCTTAGTTCAACAAGAAACAAAGTTCAATTGCATTATCTACAGCTGAAGCAGAATACATGCCTGCTGCATCTTGCTACACACAACTACTTTGGATGATGCAAAACTTGCAAGATGTTTAGATCATATGTACTCCACCTATCTCCCTTCTATGTGATAACACAAGTGCCATCAGTATTTCAAAGAATCCAGTCATGCATTCTAAGACCAAGCGCATACCCATTAAATATCATTTTCTACATGAACATGTGCTTGAACAAAAGGTTAAATTGGAGTATGTTCCCTCCAAAGAATAGGTTGCTGATATATTGACTAAACCACTTCCTAGAGAGTCATTTGAATATCTCAGACAAAAGCTAGGAGTAGTTGCTGCATCATCCTGTAGTTAAATCCTATCTTCTTCAGAGAAAATGTGGTTATACGTGAGTTTCATGAAGCGTAGTCGTGTATACACATTAGTTTCTATGGGTACAGTCACGTATATGTTGGTTTGTGGAAAAGCAGTGGGCCAGACTCAGGAGAAAGGGGTCTAATATGGTTCAATAAATTACCTGCTTTGCTTGATGATGGTTACAGTCTGTTGATGACATGTGGAAATATGTTGGCTCTCATAAGTTGTTGATAACTTGATATATATGATTGATGATGATGCCTTGATAACTCTTCTGATGATCAGATATGACAGTGAACATCTGACACAGGTTTAGGGGGAGCATATGCTTCTGATAATGCATTGTTGGCATTATCTTAGAAGATCTCGTTGCAGATTTTGTTTCAGGTGGAAAAGGTTCAAGGGGAGAACATGGTTGTTGGTCTGGATGTTTATTGATAGATGTTGCTAATGCTAGTTGTTGATGAATATCATGGTCTTGTTTCAGATATTTGGTCTCTTTTATATATGTCATGTATATCTTTTAATGTAATGGTCATGAAAAAGACCTAATTTGTAACCCCACTATGCATGGGATGGATGATGTAATGTTTCTTGACATGTCTAAACAATTGATATATCCCCACTTGGTTGGTGGATGCATCAAATTTGGTATATCCCCACTTGGTTGTGAGATGGATGTATGTATGAATCATTGGTGATAGGAAGGTCATTTGTGATGCATGTCTAGATTCATGTTCTTCTTTTACAACATCTTTTTGCAGACCTTGCTTGTGCTCAAGGGGAGCATGGACTCGATCATGGGAGCTTAATCAACACACTTCAGCATATCAAAGAATTCAGCATGCACTCGAGGGAGCATGACCCTTTGCCCTTGATGTCAAAGGGGGAGAGTGAATTGGTGTGGTTGTTGCCATTAAGTCCAAAGGGGGAGATTGTTGGCATTATGACACAGGTGTTGTCCTTGATGGAAACTCTCTTAGATGACAGATCACAATACAGCAGGTTAACAGCTCAGAGTTACAGATCAGACTTCACATAATGAAGAAAGAGAGGTATACGTAGGTTCACCATTGGCCAAGCTGCGTATACACGTGGGTTCACTGTATACAAGTCACGTATACGTACACACGTACTTTCACAAAAGGAAAAGTGTGTATACCTTGGAAAACTAAGTTTTTGGTCCAAAGTATTTGGTCCATGGTATTTTGATCCATGGTATTGGTCCAAGGTATCAGTTCTGAGGTATTGACCCTAGGTATTTGATCCAAGGTATTGGTCCTAAGTGGTTTTTCTCCATGGTATTGAGAAAGGCCTAAAACTATAAAAGGAGGAGAAGATCATTAGGCCAAGGTACTCAAGCATTGAATATTTGATGAAGTGTGAAATCTAGTATGCAGGTTATTAGGTTATGGTGCATTCCTGGATCTGAACCAAGGAGGAACCTTAGCGGTTGATGGAGGATAAGATCTAATGAAGGATCGATATCTTAAGGCCTAAAATTAACTATCATTATGTGTTTTTTCTCATGAATATTCTAGATCTGAATACTGACACATATATTATTCTGTAAATGATATGATCTAAGAATAATTGATGTTTGGTATAGCTGCAGAATTATGAATTAATATTTTCATATGTATACACTGGTTGGCTTTAAGGAAAACGCGTATACACTCAGGTTTGGCACATGAAAGTAGTGTATACCTTATAATCTATGTTTTAGTTGTTGTTGTTTGTTGTTGTAGTGTTATGGGTTCTGGCTTGGGTTCTGATTCTATATTTTGGTGACAGCATTCTGAAAGATTAGATTGATGGGTTGTCAAAGTGATTGATTGATTTGGTTGTGGTTGGTTCAATAGGTGTTTGGTTGATGTAGATATATTTGATGATTGAATGATGTTGTTGATGGATCTAGTCAAAAAATTTATGAAACGTGGTCCCTGGAAGAAAGGAGAAGGTTGTAGACTTCTATAGGTCGGCACCTACATACTAGTACACATATCAACTAGTACAAGAACTAGGGTGTAGTAGCTCCCTTTCCAGTAGAAGTTGGAGAATGAGAGAAGGTTGTATCCTTTTGCAGGTAGAAGCCTGCATACTAGTATAAGGCTACACCAGTACAAAAAAAATTGTAAACAAAATTCTCTTCTTATTAAAAGAAGACAGAGACGATTGCAGCAGGTGGTTTTCACCCACATTAGGTTTCCACCTTATATCTTGGTGTTTATGTGTGTTGCTTATGTGTGATGCTTTATTCTGAATTTGCTGCATTGTTTAATGAATTCCTGATATTCTGATTAAAGTTCACTACATGATAATTTGGGTAAATCAAAAGATATATGCATATACGCTGGTTTCATTAAGTATAGTTGCATATACACGCTAGTTCACCAAGCTGAAGTGGTGTATACAAATCAATTTTGAAAATTAAATTATTGAGATGAGAATATTGATTCACCCCCCCTCTTAGTATTATTTCCAACACATTTTGATACCATTAATATTCTTCCTCATCCAACTCATCATTTGTATCATCTAGTTCATAATTCTTGTTCAAATGATTCGCTATATCATCATCTTCTATATCATTTGGAACATGCACTTCTATATTTGGTTCGACTTCTTCAAGTTCTTTGTTTGACATGTCGTCAATATCATATACTTCATCCAAATTAGCTTTGTCTCGATTAACATATCCTTGAAATTCTTTGACATCTTCATCTAACACATGAACCCCTTGCTCTTGTACATCATCTTCTTCTACTACATTATACTTTATCGACCTTCCTCTTAGATCAGATCTGACAACATATGACCATCCTGCTTCACTTGGAACCTCTACGTAAAATACTTGTTCATATTGGCTTGGAAGAACATAAGGCTCTGATCTTGGCTCAACATTCGTTGAATTAACCATGGTAAATTTCTTATCATGCTCAATAATAGTTTTATCAGGGTTGTGTTCTTGGATTTGTAGCCTGGACCATTTGACATTGAATAGAACTAATTTGAATGATTCAAAGTGACACTAAAGTATATCATCTAGATATCCATAGTATTGATTGTCTGAGACTTATGGACATTTGTCACTTCTAGAGGAAACATTGATTACTTGAAATACTATAATTATCCCATTATCATAAGTTTTAATATTTTAATCCAACCTTTTGATGCAAAATTTGCAGCCATTGCACCACATTTTCTTGTGGTGTTTCTAGTGAAATATGCCAAACACATAAAAAAATGCATTTTCAATTGACAAACATATTTATACTTGGAAAATTTTCAAATTAAGAAAAAACATGCCATGTGCATCAATATAATTGTAAAAATAACTAAGTAGTATGGGTGAGTATGTTTTTCTGATATTCTTTTAAGCCATATGCTAAATCAAAATTCCCTCTATGTAAGATTGGTATCTCCACTACGTTCAACTTCTTTGACCAATGTAGATATACCATATCATGATAGCGTACCATTATTAGATTTTTTGCATCGTTCATTACATACCTTCATCCAATCAAGATTTCTACAATGTATAAATGTATTGCATCCCACTCTTGGTTGACTATATTAAAATAAGACAATTCACATATATATAATTAGTTACGATGTTATACCTTCATAATAATGGATTCTATAGGAAGATTAAAAATTAAATAGGTACGATATAAAAATTCAACTACAATACTATAAATATCCACTATCTACTTACATATCATTTTCCTCATTCTACCTTTCCCCATATGTGCTCCCCTTCAAAAAAAATTCATGGAGTTGACATCCCTAATGTGATCCAATACATTAATATTTTTTCCTATTGTAGGACTATATTGACTAATATAAACCATGTTTTGATATACCATATATCCCTCTACCATAGAACCCTCAGGACGTGCTCTTTATCTGACCAAATCCTTTAGTGATTGCAAGTGCCTCTCAACCATCCACATTGATCTTATGTGTACAAGTCCACACATTTCAATCTCCTCGACTTGATGTATGTGGTAGTTTTCTTGTGCATTGACAAATGTTAGAGGTAGATACTTTAACATTTCACGCATTATACAAAGAATTTGTTTCCTCCAATACTTTATATCTTCTTTATCTATTTCTTTAGAAGACAACCATCTACAAATGAAGCAAGCAAATCACATATTTCAACAAAAAGGTATACAATACATGACAAGTAAAACACATGCAATCAAATATATTTTGTACACCAAATTATTGAACAAATTACACATTGCACATAAAAATCCACTTACCTCGTGTGTGTGCCAGTATCATATATAACTTGTTTGACATTGTTATCAAAGTTGTCTGGGAGAGATAGAGGTAGAACATACTGTAACAAAATTAATGATTGATCATTATTTATTCCCAAATTAGTACAAAAGAAAATCACTAACAAGATGCTTCACCAATGTAAAAATATATACACCAAAATAATTACCTTAATGAACATATGCCAATCTTGAGTTTTTACCCCACCTAATTCACCTTTCTTTGTTAGGATATTCTTTATGTTTGAAGAAAATCCAGTTGGAAATTTAATTTTTTCAATAACCTCTTTAACATCCTTGCTTTGTTTTTTTTCAATAACCATGGAAGGGCGCTTATATTTTGGTCATCTCCATTGTTATCTGAATGAATCACACTTTGAATTGCATGATTGGCCTCATTAATGTCATTACAAATCTTGAAATTTGTTTCTTTATCTCTCCTTCCATCTAAGATTCACCATAAGGTCTATGTTACATTCTTCCCAACATTGTGCATTGTATCAAACAAATGAACAATTTCTAGGTGCTCATAGTAGGGGGGGATTGCTCGAGATAGATTTTCATCCTCATAGAAGTGCCCTTTTATTAATGCCTTGGCAACCTACAAGGTGAATCATAGTTAAAGATATTATAACAATAATACCTGTCAATCGGTACAATGAAGAAATGCAATTAAAATATAAAAAGAATCTAAACATATCATGCATATTGATACATAGATGATTCAATCCATACCTTGAGAGACTCTATTATATTGCAACTTCCATGCATGAGGTGTCATTCTTCATGGTCTTAATCCAATCTATTCTTTTCCATTGAAAATATGTTTTTTGCTACTTCAGTACCTATGGTTCTTAGAAAGGAAGTGCTTATACTCATCAAACACCTCCTTTCCTAAGCTTCTTGAAAAACAAGATTTCATCTTGGGACCACAAAATGGATAAGAAAATTTACCCTTTGTTTGAAGACTTGCAAGATATGGAATAAATTTTATATCAATTATTTTAAGTGTATATAATGAAGAACATGATTGATAAGAAGTGTTTCAAAAGGATTCCTCGAAGACTGGTGCAAAAGGTAGTCTAGAGAGAAAGGAACGTCCTTGCCATACTATAAGCGAGATGAGATTTTCCTGGGCTTCTCATAGTACTACTCATTTTGCTTCACTTTTATTTGGATTAATCCCCTTGTGTCGGGCCTTACTTAGACATTGAGATTCCCCAACCCTTCTCATTTGAACCTGCTATCCTCCTGAGAGGCGCGTTAAGAAGAAGAGGAGGATAGGAAGAGAATTGAAGATGAAAATTGGAATCGTACAACTTCATCTAAAGGTTTTCCTATAGGTTGTTCTACTGTTCCTCCTCGAGGTCTATCGAGATATGAAGACAATGGATGAAAAAATAAAGGCTATTAATAAGACCAGTGGAGACAGGTAGGAGGTGTTGAATAGATCAGACTTGTACATTGAATATACATGAAATGAACTTCATACAACTAAACACTATTAAAGTGGATGGTAACAATATAACATACCACAAAAATGTGTTAGCCTCGGGGGGCATTGTGAATTGTGCATAGAAGCATTGCATGGAATTCAAATTCCCTTTATGCATCTATTGGTATAGATATATCATACATAATGACATTGTTCCATAAGTCCACTAACTCATCAATAAGAGGTTCAATATATACATTCATATCTTTGACCTGGTACTTAAATAGTTGACTGAACATACAATACATAATTACTACATATATGAGTAAACAAAAAAAAATATAATACATAATTGAACATGTATGAGTAAACAAAAAAATATAAGATTTAATTATGAAACAAACAAGATGTTATTGTGTTAAAAACAAATTATTCTAGACAAAATAGTAATTAAAAAAATCATTGTCAATATTATGTTCTCCCTCTTTATTAAAATCCACGGAGGAATGTTATTGTTGATAACAAAAACAGTCCACACTGAGTAAGTAGATCTGAGCTCTCCAAAAGGATTGGCACCATCAACTGCTATTGAAAGCCTAAGATTAAGAGGTTCTTATTTAAAATTTGTCTAATTGTCCTCTATATTCCTAAATCCAGATCCATCTATAGGAATTCAAATACCATCATCTTCACTTCTTTTCATTACATGGTAATCTATGAATTGTTCTATGCTTTTGCACTTGAAAAATTGTCATAGACATGGAATTAAGAGAATATGAAGAAGAACCTTGCGAGACACCTCTATTGTTACTTTATTGGTTTGATATCTACTCTCATCAAATTTTGGGCATTTTTCTTTTGACACGTGTTATTTATAATAAATAATATCATCATTAGGGAATGCATGAATAGCTTGATGCTCCATTCCAATATCTTTCATAATGACATGAAAATATTAGTACGTATGAGGTAAAACATTTGACGATGGTAACATAAATTCACCTAATAATATATAACATAAAAAATCAGTGGTACTGGTTAATGTAAAAAATATTAAGCATAAATATTCCATCCAAATGTTACAAATTAAATGATTATCAACGTACTAACATTAATAACAAAGGAAAAAATAATTTCCTTACCATGTTGTACTAAATGTCACAAAATATATTACATACCTTAGGATTTGTGTCACACATGTGTTTGAAAAACCATTCACCACCTTTAAGTTGACTAGCAACAATACACCAGAGAGAAGAGATGTTTATGAGCCTTCATAAAGAGGTTGACTTTCCCTCTCAAGTAAAAGTATATCATAAGCACCATCATACTGGTTTCCATCATCATCTATTCCAACATTATTAAATGTCTCATGGATCAATCTATTTGTCCCATCTTCTTCAGTTTTGTTATCAACATCATTATCTTCTTCCATAAGATCATTAGCTTGATCCTCAATATTTGCTCCATGTTCTTGAACATGCACTTGTACTACAACCACCTATTCCTCGTCGAGCAATTCCCGAGGGGACCTATACTATACAATTACAATATATACATTAATATTAGTATATATAGAAAATATTTAAATGATACAACCATTTACAAATATGATATAGAAAAAAAGGACAAAAAATATAAAGAAAAAGTCAATTTAGGTGAGATCCAGAAACAAATACAACAATTAATGATGATTCTTGTGAAATTTATCAAGATATTTAAGAATATGTTGAAAATATCAAGGAAATATGTTACTTTTCTTGACATGTGGAAAGAGAGACACTTTCTGATATATATAGTCACAACCGTAATAAAAAACATATTGATCTTATTTTGCATTCATCATTATAATGTCATATTATTTCTTGATTTCACTTAGAGAACACAAGTTTAAGAGGATGACAACTTTCCTCTGCCCAAATTGGGAACCACAGTTTAATTTACAAGGGGTTGAGAATTGATGGGTTAGTGGATAACGTGTCAGTGGTTTGAGCATTAGCAGTTAGAGTTTAAGATGGGGTAATTATGGGTCACAAATAGGGGTAGTTAATGGTTCATGGGTTTATAAGGGCTCAATGACTAAGAAATTATGGATTAATAGGTTATTGGTCATCCAAGGTTAGGTGTACTTATGAGTTAGTATTCTATATTGAGCAGCCATGAGCTTGGGTGAGAGCAAGAAACAAATACAACAAAATCAATGTGATCATGAAGTTTATGTAATTTAGCAAGATGTTTAAGATTATTTTGAAAAATTTTAGGATCACCTGGCAATCATCAAACCCTTTTCATTCCATCACATTTAAAAATGTACTCAAAGTACAAAACTTAAACAATAATACCAATGAATCTAGGCAATACCAATTAAGTTCAAGCAAGAAAACCTCAAGGTAAATTTAATTCCCTACTTGATCCTATCAGGAAAATTTTGATTAGTGTTTAATTAACCTACATATATTGACTTACAATTATTAAGTAATATTGGTATATACATACACTTGTGAATCTATAATTTTATTTTACTAATATGACTTTTATTATTTGTTATTATTCTATTCCCAAGGTGTCTTCTCAAATCTACTTTTTGATAAGATATGGTAAGGAAACCCAAGTATATTAAATTAAAAGGATGATTGGGTAGTCATGGCATTAATGGTAAGTGGTTGAGGTGGATGAGAGGAACAGACATAGAAGGAAGGATAATGAGGGGAGAAGGGGGATATCCTTGTTCTTTGTTTTTTTATTGAAGGATTTTATTTTGGGGAGGAATGTGGAGAAGGAGAGGGGAGAGAATGGAGAGAAAAATGAGAGAAATCAAACTTGAATCTAATGGAGGGTGTTGATTTCAACTTGGACACACTACAATTGGTTGGACTTGGGCTTAGAGGCCCAGGGAATCTATAGAGGTTCCTTGGGCTAGGAAATCATTCCTAGTTGGTTGGGAGGTAAATTCAGTTAGGTAGCCTAATAGGAGCATCCCAACAGAGCTAGGAGAATCCCAACCAAGCCACTAGAACACATATTCTTCCATTGTTGTTTTATTTATGTAAATTGTTGAAAACAAATTTTCTTACTTGTTTAATATGCTGTCAAGAAAATTTTACGTGTACGTTATTATTAAGTAAATGTAGATTTATAAACACATTATTTCTTCTTATTATAATTAAATTAAATGATAAATCTAGTTTAGTTAGAAGACCTAGGTTAGGTCCTATTGTGCCCTACAACAACCCCCCATTTCATATCATTACTATTCTAAAATCATAATATGAAATGGGTCCCTTTTTTAATTTTTATTTTTAAATTGGTATCAATTAAAGTTCTATTTCAAAAAGGCCTTTTCAATAAAACCAATCAAAAACCTCAACGTAAAACGATTTATATTTATCATTGCGATAAAGCGATCGCAAGATCGCATATCGCAATGACAAAGGGAACACAACTTAGGGACATTTTGATTTCCGCCGATGCGAAATCGCTATCGGATATCGGTGAAACATCAGGTAACACAATTAACAAGCCCCTTGCTCTGATGCGATGTGAAATCGGCAATCGGCAATCGGCGATCGGCGACTCACCATGCCCACATTCTAAACTGCCCCACTCGCTACTCCCAACGTGATGCGATATCGCTATCGGCAATCGGGGATTCCAAATGGAACCGAAGCAATGACTTAGGATTTTCCCGACGCCCGATTGCGAAAAGGGTAAAAGTGCAGTTTTCAAAGTAAAATCATAAAGGCAGTTTAATACGATTTATTCATAATTAAGGCAATATCTTTTGAAAAGCTGCTCATCTGCGTTCAACCGCCAAATCGCCCAAGGCATGCTTCAAATAAATCATTCGGCCATTAACCAAAGCGACTGGTATTAATGAGATTGACAGGGCTTAATGACCATTTAATGAAAACAATAAGCTTCCGATCTATTCACAGATTTGATCTGAAAGTCGTCTTAAGTCAATCGATCACCATGAATGCATCAAGATATATATACCTCAGTCTATTCAATTCATGTTATTGTTTCCTGTATTACGCCTATCTTTCGCTCTGTGCAGAATTCTTCCGCAGAAACAGATTTGAGTGGAATGGGAAAGAAGTCCAAAAAGACTACAATTCCTACCGCTTCGCCAGCCGCAGGGAAGTCTGTTGTTGATTCAGGCAGTAAAAAGAAAGGGCTTATATCAGATACTACGTGCCTGGGACTTACCAGAGCCACTTGGCAAGGAACTTATAATTTGATTGAAGCCGAAGAGCCGAAGGTGACCGGGATTGCACAGAATAGTGGCCCGAGGGAAAATTCTCCCATATACGGATGTGGTAAGGTGGGCAATCCAAGAGATCCCAATTACCGACAGAATGTTCAGCACTGCAGATGGGAGGATTTTCGGTTATTTTCGAGCCGCAGATCTAAGGAAAATGTATCATTTGCCGGCAGAAGAGAAAAAGTATAACACAACATTTCTGGAGAAGTTCCGAGCAGAGAATGAGATCGAGTCCACACCAATTCGAGGCTGGAGACAAAATCCAGAAAAGCATAAGCAAGAATCCTCAGGTAAGTACTCAGTCGACTCTCTATGTTCTCCTTACTTCTATGCTGGAATTATGTTGTGTAGACTATGAGGATTACATGACTCCGCCAATTTTACCATAGAAATGGTCCCCTTAATGGAGGCGACATGTAGTGGCGAGATTATGGATTGGGCGGATATATTATCCGACAAGTTAGCCAAGGCCATTCTTAATTTCAGATTTAATTCTCGCGTCACAGAGAGGTTCATTCCGCCATTTTAATACAATGCCTATGTGTTGGATGTTTTATGTTTTAATTCTGAGTTTCCTGTACTCGGATGGAGGTGGACGTCGCAAGACCCCACACCCATCCACATATATCATCAAAAGTTGTGGAAGACCAACTACAAACACCACCTATATCAAATCTGCAACGGTTTCATGTTGCCAATTTATTACTCCATTTTTGATAAGCCCGCCCCGAAGATTTCTGAACAAGTAGGGGTAGATTTAACCGCAGTAGCAAGTTGGTTCGGAGAAGAGAAATTCACCTACATTAGAGTTTTTGGCAGTCAAGCCAGGCCCCATGTGCTTCCACTATACATTCCTTTTAAGTTACTTGCCAGGGAAGTAGCTTATCAAATCAATGTCAATGGGGTTACTCAGACCCTGAAAAAAGCAAAAAAGCATGTCTGGCCCTCCTTTCCCCTGCGAATCGGAATTTACACCCTACATGATATCAAACATGCAGAGAAGGAAGTCGGGAAGATAAATTTGCTGAATCTAGCTACTCTACCAAGCAGGCAGTATGATCCAAGGAAAATTGCTTACAATGCGCTCGACCAAGCCAAATTGGCCAAGGTCGAGCACAAAGAAGACAGATTCGAGGATTTGTTTGCATGGCTGAATCACTATATCAAGTTAAATCGCTTGCCAGAAATGAATACAACGATGAGGGGCTAGCCAAATTTAACAGAATTAGAGAACAGAGGTTGCAAACTCTGCCTCTAGACCTGTTAGCGACTACTCCAACAACGACAAAATCAAGCGAGCCTGAGCAGCAAAGCAATACGCAACCTCCTACTACATCAAAGCAGCAGGAGGAAGTGCATAATCAGAGGCAGGAAGAAACCCAAGAAAATGTGTAGGGGTAGGATGAAACCCAGAAGAAAACTCAAGAAGAGAGCAGCTCGACAGTTAATGATGATACACAAATTGATCCAAATTTTCTCCAGCAATGGCAACAATTCAACTCAATCATCGGCAACCTAGAGTGCTCGAAAGATGATGAGGTTTCTAAAGAGGGCGACACATAGGAGGCGACATCAAAACAGGTTTCGGGTGAAACCAGCGACCCACCCAAATCAAAAGAAACAGAAATAATTCCTAAGGATCCATCGGGTGAAATCATTTTTCAAATAGAAGAGATTCCCCCCTTGGATGTATTCTACAGCCCAAAGCATAAAGCTGTTGTAAAGCGATAGAGGAAGAGGAGAAGGGTTGATCAACCTTTTATATTCCCTGAATTAACAGTAACGGGCAATGTTGTGTGGAAAGAGGAATTTGATCCCTCCGATGACTTAACCAAGCTATCGCAATATGCTGGAGCATATTCGGCGGCGACCATTGATAAAGCATCGGAGGTGAGTATTTTATTAAAAGTGAAAGATCAAGACATTTTTTTGCTACAGGCTCAATTATCGGAAGTTCAGCAGAAGGCAGAGCAGGCAGAGCAGGAATTGCTAGTACAGCAGCAAAACAATTATCAGCTGACTAAGCAATTACAAGAGGAGAAACAGAGGATTGGCGAGAGCGCATTCCAAAGGCAAAAGGAGCTATCAGCAGCATTGGAGCAATTGAAAATATCAACTGAGGGAATGATCAAATCTAAAGATGAGCAAATCGCTCAATTATCAACTCAAATTGAGCAAATGAAAAGGCTCCCTCAGGTAGATGAATTTAAAGCAGAAGCGCTTCAATTAAATAAGGCATTGATAAATCATGTTAAGCTCCTATGTTAGCAAATTACCTAGGCAGAGCCATTGTGCGAGTTGGTAGCATCCATAAGCGAAAAGGTAGAAAAGGAAAGAACGGATTTGGATCAGGCCGAAGAAACACTGACAAGTTTTCTGGAATGGCAAGATTATGATCAGGGCCAGGCGGCTAATCTACCAAGAATTCTAGAATCACACAAAGAAATACTATTCACATAATGGCAATCACAGTTAATGAAGGCAGAAAGAGCGATTTTTAGATGCAAAGCAACCACTAGTAATTTGGTTGAATTAGTAAATAATACGCTTTATTTGTCTAATATGATTTCCCAATGTACTCCAGGCCAATTAACAACAACGAAGATGTTGGAGCATTCATGCTACCCGGAGTTGGAAAAAAATGGAAGATTAATCGCGGGGATCAACAGTTTAACATGGGATGCCTATTGGTTCTTCTTAGTGAAGCCATACAGCCAAAGAGCCGCCCTAAAATGCCTTACAGATGCTATCAGGTATATCATACTCGACATTCAGGATGCCACATTTGCTGCCCAATTCAGCTTGCGCCTCGACAAACCGCCATAAGTGGAGCCGATGCTTGCGATAAGCCAGCTCAGGTTTTAAAGGCAAGCAGCTTGAGTCATGATTCACATTGCCGACTGCCAGATCGCCCCAAGGAGATAGGTTGCATTTACTGATGCCAATTTAGTAGGATTTTGTTTCATAGATTTTTTTTAGTTTAGTAGTATTTATAGACCCTTTCATGCATTTAGAAAGGGTCGTAAAGTTTTATATATGACTTAAACCCT
>APFE030616850.1:85130-204877 GCA_000404065.3 Pinus taeda | reverse complement strand
ATATATTTCTATGGTTCATTATTGCATTTTGAATGCTTCTATATGTTGTTTGGATTGCATGTTATGCAAATGTCTGTCTAATACATGATTTGCTAATGCATCATTTAACATGTTTAATCTTCTTGGAATGTCTTGATATGTAATAAAATCAAAATTCCTTTCTAAAAATTTAACACATAAATACAACCTCAAAATATGATGATCTCTGAATAACGCCCATTAAGCTGGTGGACAACAAGCTAAGAGTCTAGATTCACAACCAATGAATGAATGCTGAAGTTAATAGCCTTGGCCAGTAATTCAATAACATCACTATATTCAGTGACATTGTTTGTGGTACAACCTAGACAAACACCTTGAAGGTCTAATAACTCACCATGAGGATCGTAGATCATCCATGCCGCAGAGGACATATTGCATATACTACGGCAGGCGCCATGAGCGAAACCAACGTAAGGTGTACCAAACATCTGCACAAGAAGAAAAAATACACAATAAGCGGCAATAATGCCTACATACCAAGCCAGACATGAAAACACACACACAACACACCTGCTGAAAACACACCTATGTACAAATCAGGATGCATGGTGTTCATGCATAATATCTTTTCAGATAAAGCCCATTTCGGGGCTTATCTAGAGGGTTCCCTTCATAATCAATCAGCTCGTAGGCCCCTTTTTGCAAAACTCACTTTACAATATAAGGCCTGTGCCACATAGGCTCGAATTTTCCTACCCCTAGCTTATCATTCGCTTGATCATAAAGTAGGACTAAATCTCCTTCAACAAAAGAATGTGGATGGAAAGTATGATCGAAGTGATTTTTCACTCTCTTCTTCTGTGCTTCAATGGCTAGAGAGGCAAGTTGACAGGTCTCGTCTAGTCGCTCTAGATAGAGAAGACATTCTTCTACCAGAGTAGTGTTGGGGAGTAATTCAACAGCTAATTTCAGAGAAGGGATCTCACACTCAATCGGAAGGGTAGCCCCCAGACCGTAAACCAATTGGAATGGGGTGAACCCAGTGGCATCCTTCACTAAAATTTAGTAGGCCCATAAGGTGGAGAACAACATCAAATGCCAATTGGACTTGTGCATGCCAACGGTGCGTTGAAGCATTGTAACTAGAACTTTGTTGATAGCTTCCACTTGGCCATTAGCCTGAGGATAGTACGGTGTCGAGCTATCATGCCGCAAGCCCAGCTGGGTTGTTAACTTAGTCATCATGTGATTATGGAAGTGTTTGTTGTGATCAATGATGATAGCCTAAGGGACCCTGAATCGTGAAATAATATGATTGAATAAAAATTGCGCCATTGTGTGACCATCCTCGAATAGTGTAGGCATTGCCTCAGCTCATTTTGTGAAATAATCAATGGCAACAATGATATACCCATGCCCCTTAGTCAAGAGAGGGTTATAGGTCATATAATCAATGCCCCATTTGGGAAAAGGGTTGACGGTAAAAACTATGTGCAATGGAGTGGGGGGTGCGCGCATCTTCCGTTTGTAGATTTGGCACTCATGACAAGAGCGGATGGCAAGAATGCAATCCTTAAAGATAGAGGGCCAAAAATAACCAGCGCGGAGAATATTTCGAGCAGTAGCATACTCGGACATGTGACCACCATAGGCGCCAGAATGGTATTCATTTAGAACTCGTTTGGCTTCCTCAAATGTTAAACATTGCCAGAGAACAGAGTCAGCACCGAAATGGTACAGGGTGTCCCCAATAATGCGATAAGGTTGAGAATGATGGTGAATCCATCGCCAAGCATCCTTGGACAAATCGAGATGAAAGGAGGACATCTGAAGATAGACAATAATATCCCCATACCAAGGATTGAGGATACTAATCAAGAACAAAGTTTCATCTGGAATATGGTCCTCTAACTGAGAGGGTGTGGTAGTAGATGATAGAGAGAAAAGCAACTCAGTAAAGACGAGGGACTTCTTGAACTTGGCGGTGGTGAACTCCAAGTCGAACTCCTGAAGGATGACTATCCACTTTGAGTATTTTCCCCCCAGTAACTGACGTGACAAAATGTACATCATTGGGTTGCAATCAGAAATCACCGTCATGGTACGCAATAATATATAATGGTGGAAACGTTGGATGGTACAAACGGTGGCCAATGCAAACTTCTCGACATAGGCATAGCGAATTTCCATATCAAGCAGATTGCAACTGAGATAATAAACAACAAGATCAGTACCATCATCATCGTCTTGAACTAGAACCATGCCGATGGTGGTGTCAACAACAGCTAAATAAAGAGTGTAGTCCCTGTGATAATTAGGGGGACGTAACAAAGGAGCAAAAAACAAGGAAAGCCTTGTGGTGCTCGAAGGATTCTTGTGCAACAGTATCCCAAAGAAAAAGGGTGTCATGTTTTAATAAGCACATATAGCCTTTAGCCACTTTGGCATAATTCAGAATAAACTATCATATAAAATTTTCTTTTCCCTACAACCTCTGGAATTGCTACAAAGAAGCAGGGGGAGGAAGATTCAGGATGGCTTTGACTTTAAGAGGATACAGATGGATACCCTCTCAGGAGACGATGAACCCGAGAAATCTACCTGAATCGACACAAAAGACACACTTATGAAGATTAAACTAGATACGATAGTGTCTACAATGGAGAAAAATTTCATGAAGGTGGGTCAGATGGTCTTGGCATTTCATTGAATGAGCTGGAAGGTCATCCAGGTCAGGTTGCACAACGTGTCAAATATCATGAAATGCGTAAGATGTTGCGTGTTGGAAGGTGGCACCGACATTTTTTAGGCCAAAGGGGAGCATTTTATAAGCGAAAGTTCCCCACGGACAAATAAAGGCAGTCTTGTGTTTATTTTCCGTGGCAATATTAATCTGGTTATAACTAGAAAAGCCATCCGTGAATGAGTATATTTCACTCCCGGCACACTCATCAATGAGCTGGTCAATGAAGGGTGTAGGGTAGTTATCTTTGGGACAGGCCCGATTAATATCATGATAGTCAACACATACCCTGATAGTACCCTATTTTTTAGTTACAGGGACAATATTAGAGACCCAATTTGTGAGTGGGATGGGGTAAATGAAACCAGCGTTAAGAATCTTTTCAACTTCCGCTTTAATAGCTGCAGCCTTTCGGGGGTGCACGGGGCGTAGACGTTGTCGAACATGTTTAGCACCCAGATAGGTAGGTATCTCATGCACCACGCTGCTAGGATTGATGTAAGGCATTTCTTTGTAAGACCAAGCAAACACATTACGGAATTCGTGAAAAACATTAGTATAAAGCTGAATCTCCTCTGGAGTACAAGTTACTCCAACATGGATGTGCTCGACAATCCCTGGTTTAACAGAGATGTCGATTGGTTGAGTTTGCGTGATGTTCCCCACATTCCCTTCAGAAGACACTTGATGGATTTGGATGGGTTTCTAAAGAGGTTAAAAGGGGAGACAAAAAGCAAATTGCTTGAGACAAGTATGCATTTCTCAATGGGTAGTGAGAAACGAGGAACTACGGTGATAATCAGACCAAGGGGGTTCCTCGAAAGACATGGTCTCAATAATCGATCCATCAGAAGGAAAAATTTCTTGTAAAGGGTCTGAAGAAGCGTCATCTCCAAGCCAAGGGGAGTGAACGTGTGAGTCTAGAGCTCCACTCGAAGGAGTGGATTCGTAGGATGGAGCCGATGCAGAAACAATTTCGATGTAGTTGAGCTCGGCAGGACTCAATGGCATCTCATCGCCCCAAGACTCTATCTGATCAGTAGGAGGAAGAACCCATGGATCAGAGCGAACATAAATCATATTAATGGGAGAAATATTGGGAGGTGGGAGTGAAAAAACACCCATAAGGGCAAGATATTTAAAGAGTCCAACACCCACACTCTCACAAGGAATAGAGGTATGCTCCACGAATGGCATGTTGGCATCGGAGGAGGAGGCGAAGAAGGACAACTACTATACTGTGATGATATTCCCTTGATGAGGGAAAGAAATGACATGAAATAGAGATGAAGCCATGGATTTCATGGCATATTTCCAGCTTTGTCCTAAAAGAAGGTTGTAAGTTAAATTTGCATCGACAACTTCGACCTCCAATTCGACCATCTTCCCCTCCAATGTAGTAGGCAAGTGTTGGAGTATACCATAAGGACGAGACTCTCTCCCATCAAAGGCTTCCAAGGTCGTAGGAGACTGGCTCAGAGTCAGAGAACCAATAGCCTTCCAACAAGCAACAGAAATTATGCAAGTAGAGGCACCTTCATCAATGACAGTATGATGAATCATTTTAGAATTGATGATGACCTAAATAAGGAAGGAAAATTGGTGAGAGAGTCTTGGTATATGAATTTCCAGGTCAAAAGTGATCAAATCTAAGTTGGCCAGGTCAATGCCACCGATGGCCGATAGCAAAGACTTCCTCTGAGAGGAGCAGCGCTGGAGAAATTCTAATGTGGACATAGCTGACACAGCTTGGGCTAAGTCCTCAAAAATGCTATAGTGCTGAGCAGCACGAGAATTAGGGTTATACAAATATTTCTAGAGTACACCTTTAGGAGGAGGTCGGATGACCATCTCAGTGCTAGGTCGCTCAATATGAAGGGGACCAGAACTGGACGGAGGAGCACTAGAGGGGACCTCAGGCTCCTTCCCGGCAGGCGAGGGATACTCTTTTTCCCGAGTACTAATGTGGATGGGAATCATCCTAGCCATAAATACCTGAGAACCAAGGGGAGAAGAGAACTACAATGTATCAGCCACCATTTGAGTTTGTTGCGAGGGAAAAGGCTCTTTGAGCATAGCAGGAGTTCTAGGGGCACCTTTCGGAAAATGGATAACTTCAGACCACCTTGGGCATTCTTTGGTATAGTGATCCTCGTCACAAATAAGGCAAGGATACTTAGGCTTGCGTTTGGCACCTTCCTTAGGTGGAGGTTTAGGGGAATCTTGCTTCAGCTGATCAGCCTTATTCTTTCCTTTTCCCTTCTTTTTCCCTTTCCAAGCTTTGTCTACCATGGCGGACTGAACGACGTTAACCTCGAAAGTGGTACCAGCATTGGATACAGCCTGAGAAGTATTTTCATTTGAAGCATTCGACTTTTGCTTCCTAGGGTTCGCAAAAAAATTCTTATAGGGTGCATTGACAGAATCGATGACACTGTCAACAGATGGTGTTGGCGGAGTTTTGGAAGTTCTGGTCCTCAAAGCATCAGGAAAATAATCATATAGTGTACCAGACTAGGAGTAAACCAAGTCAAGGTACTGAGCACGTGCAATAGCTTGCTCTTCAATTACACACGCCCCCATAGCAATGTCCCTGGCTATTGGACCGACAAATGAAGTCGTGAACTAGTTGGTTAGAAGCTAATCGTGAATCCAAAACTTAATCAAATGGCGATGTCATCTCCATTCATGAATATGATCGGAGATATGTGTGGCCGTAGTCTGTTTTAAGGGTGTCAGGAGATGTGTGCCCCTTTCATACCAAATTGGCAAATGAAAATGAGTTAAAAATGCCATAGCTAACGAGTTAAGGTCCTGAAAAGATCCGCGAGCTATGTCAGAGTCCATTGAAAAGGTGGAGCCAGATTGAATCATCAAGCCATGAGTTTGACGAGCACCATAGATGATATGTCATGACATGAGCTTGGGGATCTTCTCCAGCTTTATCGTCAAACTTGGGACAAACACTTGGAATTTTGGTTGGAACTGGCGGCCAAAACCGATTATGAAGAATGATTTCATTTGTTAGTTTGGAAACATCTCGTAATTCCAATGCTACTAAAAAGGGTAACTGAGGATTAAAGGACATCTAAGGTCGCGGGTAGGAGGAAGCACCAGAGTTCCACCCAGTCGCTTGTTGCCCCCATTGGTTTTGTCCTAACGGATTTGGCCCATAGGGGTTATAGCTATAACTAGATGGTTGACTATGGATTTTCCCCCCAACATTCCACTGATTTCCAACTTGGCCTGCAGGAGAAACATATGGTTGCTAGAAATTCTGATAAGGATTTACCTACAGTTGTTGATAATTTTGATATGGGGCAAATTGGGCTTGCCCTTGGGATTGTTGAAAACCATAAGGCGGCTGGGCTCCAAACTGAGCCTGGGAGCCAAGCTGCATTTGATAAGCAGGTTGAGATTGGGATCCAACCTGAATTTGAAGACGGATTGGGTCTGGAGCCTAGACTGGGGCTGAAAACCAGGTGGCACTTGAGAAGAAACAATCATTTGAGTGCCCAGTTGAGCAGGCCCATACGAATGTCCTTGAGAGACCTGAGGCTAAGCCATCTGGTTGGAAGGTTGACCTAACTGAGATTGAGGTTGATCCATTTACCTAGAAGGTTGAGCCTGCTAGGCACTGGGTTTTCCTTTCATAGTTGGTTGGCCTAGTTGATTTTAAGGCTGACCAATTTGTCCAGATAGTTGATTAGGCTAGATAGTGGGTTGGCCTTGCTGAACATAAGGTTGAATGACTTGCCCAGAAGAGTAGCCTTGCTGGATACCAGGTTGACCTTGTTGAATGTAAGGTTTTCTCATATTTCCAAAAGGTTGCCTGAAATAGGTAAAGGAGGAACCACCAAAGGCTGAACGTTGTCCCTACAAGGGTTGTCCTTGTGGACCTCCAGGTTGCCCTGGATAAGGTTGTCTATAAGACAACTGACCCTGATAGGGTGGCCCTTGAACATTTGCGGGCGGTGCTTGGCCACCATGATAAGTGGTGGTACCCCAAGCAATGGAAAATGGAACCGTGACCTCAACCGCAGGCTGAGATGGCATAGGTCAGGGGTAATAATATGAGCTCCATGAGAATGATAATAATGAAATGGATTTTGAGGATCCGGATTCTGAAGAGCTTGTACGTATTGATCATATGCCCCCCTGTTGGAATGGAACCAGAAGAATGTGGGAAACTTAGTGTGGGATTAACAATTCCTGCCATTGGGCCACTATTGGTAGGACTAGCAAAAGGCCCAGTAATAGTAGTGACTATCGAAGAAGCAGTGGCGGCACTGACAACAGGGGTTGAAGAAGCCACAAAAACGGTTGTCATGGTCGGAACAGATGTGATGGGCACATTGTGAATTTGGGGTGTAAAGGGATCCAAAGTCAGAGGGACAGTACGAGACCATATGGAACTCGAAAGGGGAGACCTAGAATCGATGATGTTTTCCAAAGCATTATATCTTAAAGGCAATGTGACACCAAGGGAAGTAACACGGAAAGGTGAAGTTTCCATAGGTATAGGTATTTCACTTTCTAACACAAAGGATTCTTCATCGGAGATGGGAGTCATCTCATCCATGTCAAAGGAAGACATCAGGACCAAAACACTAGGAGGAGTAGCAGGAAAGTCTTCTTCAAAAGGCTCCCAAATGGGGTTCCAATGAATATCATAAGGCTCATCCTCTAGAGTGTGAGAGTTAAGCAGTTGGATACTCGGAATGACGGGGAGAGTATAACTAACAACCAAAACTTTGGAAGCTATAGAGGATGGAGACCCTTGGTCACTTGGAACTAGAGACAGGATCGATGATTCCACGAGGATGACTCGATTCAAAATCATAGGCAAACTAACGAGAAAGAATCCTACTAAAACTAAACACAAACAAGATCTAACCGGGTAAATGTGAGCATGGCCAAATAAATTTTAAGACACAGGAACAAAACTTGACCTTTTCATCTTTAAAGAGTCGAGAAAAGGACAAAAAGATGACTCTAGTCACCTTCAAATATTTAGTGAGCCTAAAGTGACAAGTGGTCAGATGGACCTTTTCTTTTAGGGAGTTTGAAAAGGAGCAAAAGTGACTACTCTGGAGAACTAGGCAAAAGGTTTACCAAACAATCCATAAAGCTGCATATACACCTTGGCAGTCATATGAAAACCAAGGACTTTCCGTACAGTAGTAAATCTTCCTGAATGTTGTTTTCGATGCGTTATGGTTTGCAAGGTGGTAGACACGGCTTCCTAAGGATATAGGATGATAACCTAGTGGGGTCTCCCAACATATACTCTACGGTACATGGGAGCACAATTCCATACTAGACCACTATTGAGTCATAGAAGAAGGAATCACCCAACCTTGATTGAAAACAATAGTGACTAGGTTTAACGACATCGGAGCACATCTCTAGCCTAAACCTCTAAACAATGAGTGTTATGTTCCAATGCATTGTTAGATTTATTCAGTTCATTTTAAAGTTGATCTTGAATTATGTTTCAGTTTTCAGGCCTTAGCGTATGTATACAACAAAACCTAGGATGCAACTATAATGAACGAAATATCCTTTTACTTCGATGAACACCTACCTACAGGAGGGTAGAGAGATCATTCCCAAACCAAGAAAACCAAGATGAGCAAATACGGTCACAAAATGCATATAGACATCAATTCCTACAGTGCATGGGTACTACTAATGAAAGATTTTATCATTCACTTTCCAATATGCAACCTTGAAATGTAAATTCACTTTCACTTTCGCACACTAAATGATTGTAGTCTTTTGATTTTTGGTTTTATTTAAATTAAAGAGAAACAAGCAAGTGTGAAAAAACCAGTTGATCCAAACGATCGTGATCTATGTTTGGTAGTGAAAAGAAATCAAATCAATACCAAAGATTGGTTCAATAATTGTCACTAAAAATCAACCAAAAACAAGCAATGGGGAAGGCTCAACCAAACCAACAAGAAAGCTGCAAACAAACCTTGAGCAAACTAGTAACCGGGTCAATTGATTCAAGAACTTGAAAGAACGAACTAGGTCACACAAACAAAAAAGTGCAAGATTCATTCAACAAAGCCAAAGAAAGAGTGCCTTAACCATAAACAGCGAAAAACAAGCCACTGTGCAAGAGGAAAAAGCAAGGGGATTAATAGAACTAATGAATTTAGGAGGCAAAATTGAAAAAATCAATTCTACAGGAATCGTCATAAGGAAAACACAAGCAACTAGTTGTAGCAACAAGGCGACGTCATCGCAGAAGTACACATCTTTCCCACAATGAACCGATTTCAGGAGTCATCATGACTGTGTGACATTATTCAGCTACACACAAGATTTTACAAAAGAGTGAGGTTGATATAAGCGCGACTATTAAACTATGTTCCGCGATGATGTAAAAAACAATGACAAAGGAACGAAAACCTCCCAAATAAAAACTAGTCAATCCAACAGACAATAGATGGATTTCCTAAACCAATCTAAGTGACCCAAAAGACTGATAGTTAACCCCCAAACTTCAAGAGAGACAAAATCAAAATCAAAACAAGAGCAAACAAGATAATAACATAGGATA
Source organism: Pinus taeda (assembly GCA_000404065.3). Taxonomy (NCBI): domain Eukaryota; kingdom Viridiplantae; phylum Streptophyta; class Pinopsida; order Pinales; family Pinaceae; genus Pinus; species Pinus taeda. Next base: position 195,578 of record APFE030616850.1, on the reverse strand, counting down.
GACTCCTCAGCGGAGCCGCCAACTTATGATGTAGGAAAGTGTTCCCTCTGCAGACAGAGGCAACCCCTCTAGCCCTAGAGTGGCTCTCGTCACAGCAAGAACAGATCAACGATAGATTTCCTTAAACAGTCATAGTTGGAGGCCTACCTCAACCGGTGGTCGATGGAGTTCCATTGTGCTGCTCTAGCTTTCACTTCCTTCTCCTCAACAAGGGATCAACTTGAAACAATGCAAGGGAAATACAACAAAGCACATAACCAGAAAACAACAATGATCTATTTACTCAAAAAGTCAAGAAGTCATGAGCTATCAAGTAAATTACATACAAGACATAGGAAAACATCATTGATTGTATTAATAATGAAATAAGAGCAAGCTTACAACCAAAGTCTTAACATCACAAACCTTCTCAGAGGAATCTAGACAGCATGTTCTTCAAGCATTCACTCTTTGAAGATGGATCTCCTAGCATACAAAGCCTCTCTCTCACTCATAAGTTCTTACACAAAGTTAAGGGCACTTCACAACCTTCCACAAGATATCAACAATCTCACACTTTTGACACCCACACCAACTATCTATCAAACTCAAAAGCACTAACAACACTACTCAATCCAAGAATTTACCAACTAGCTTATCATAGCAAAGGTGACTGTTTAAATAGGAGAAGGAGTCCCCATAGAAGGTGGAAGAGAGAGCTTATCCCTAAGGAAGGTAGCAAAAATGATGGAACTGCCATACCAAAGAAGGAAGGTGACACAAACTATGCCAACAACTAGGTCTGGAGACATCCAGAAGGCCAACCGTTGGAATGAATTCGCCCAATTTGGATCATCACGAGTGTATAACTAAGCTTTAGCACTGACATCGCTAGTGAGCAAAGCTAGTCAGATCGTAGCTAAAGATAGCAAGTAGCCTCGCGACAGAGCATGAAATCAGACTGTCACAGGAAACAGATGTACTTCCACGCTGGCAGTGTGGCTGGACTGTTAACAACCGTTATTCATCGCGTATATTAAGTCCATTCTAGCGATGAGGCAGATAACTTAAGAAAAGTGAGTCAATTGGCAACATAAGAGAGCATTTGTTCAATATGAGCATGTTTGACTTCGACACATGACACAATAGAAGGAATGGGAGTGAAGGTAGTGACAAATTACTGTGCAATAGCTATCTTCAAAATACCTTAGGAGCCAATGGACGTACTTCAGCCAGAATGGGCGACACAACTGAGCTGTGCACTAGAGTGTTACAATGTAAATGTTGAGAAGGATGATGAGGACCCACAAAATATTAACATTCCAGAAATGGAAGGCTATCATGAGATTCAAGGACCATCAATTAAGGATCCCAACATCACCATTCTGCTAAAAAAAAAGAAAATAAACATTGGAATGGAGGCGGAGCTTAAGTAAACAATTGTTTGGGACTATTGGGATCATGCAATGGTGGATAAGGTTGCTGAGTTACTCTGCGAATACCAAGACTTGTTCTTGACCAAAATTACAAACTTAAAAGGGATCGTTGGCGACTTATAGATGATGAATATTATTGTGAAACCTGATGTGAAGCTAGTTAAGCAGCAACCTTACTGCTTGAATCCAAATTATAAAGAAAAGATTTGTGAAGAATTAGACAAAATGCTCACAACCAGAATTATTGAGCCAGTGGAAGAATCTGACTAGGTGAGTCCTATGGTAGTATAGGAGAAAACGCAGAAGGGCAAAGTAAGAATATGTGTGGACCTCAAGAAGTTGAATGAAGACTATGTACACAATCCATTTCCGACACCGTTCACAGATGAAGTACTAGAAAATGTTGGTGGTCAGGAATCATACTTATTCACGGATGGGTTCTCAGGGTACCATCAGATCAAGGTCATGCCAGAAGGCAGGAGAAAAATGACCTTCACAATAGAATGGTGTTGCTTTCAATACACCGTTATGCTGTTTCAATTGAAGAACACGCCAGCCATATTTTCGTGCATCGTTGTGGTTGGGTTCAAATAATACATCCACAAGTTCTTGGAGGTCTATCTGGATGATTGGACTGTCTTTGGACTAGTTAGGCACCATGTAGCAAACTTATGCTTGATGCTGGATACTTTCTACCAACACCAAGAAGTGAACATTCCTTGTTCCCTTGGAAACCTGTTGGGACATGTGGTTTTCAAACAAGGGCTAAAGGTGGACCCTACGAAGATTGTTGTTATTCTAAATTTGGAAGCACTACGAAGTGTTAAACAACTGTGCGCTACCTTGGGACACACGAGATACTATAGGAATTTCATCAAAAGTTATCCCCAAATAACAACGTTGATGAAAAAGCTATTGAAAAAGGATGTTATATATTGTTGGAATGATGATTGCATGAAGAGCTTGGATGTCCTGAAGGGGAAACGGGCCTCCGCTCTAATCCTGGTCTTCCCAAAATGGGATGTGGAAGTTCATGTACATGTTGATGCATCGTGTATTGTGTTGGGAGTAGTACCCACAGAGGAGGGCACAGAGGACATGGATCACCTGATCGCGTTTGCAAGTCAGAGATTCTCCAAAGTAGAAAAGAACTATTCCAACACTGAGTGTGAGGGGTTAGTGATGGTGTACTTGCTCAAAAAATACCAACACTATTTACTCGAAGGACATTTCAAGATGTATATCGACCATTCCATGTTGAAATACCTAGTGAATAAGCCTGTGTTGGAGGGGTGCATATGCAAATTGCTCTTATTGTTCCAAGAATATGATTTTGAGGTCATAGTCAAGCCGAGATGCATGAACGCAGGACCAGATCACTTATCACGAATTGAGACGAGCAAGGAACCCACGAATTTTGAGGAGGGACTACCTGATGCATAGCTCTTTCCAGTGCACGACGTGGATGGAAACTTCAAAGATATAATCCATTTTCTGACAATAGGGACTACATTGAAGGAATACTCAGTCCAATAGAAAAAGGAATTGGTGGTGCGTGCGGTAGACTTTTCTATCATCACGGGGGAGCTATAAAAAATTCCAAATGATGATATATTGCGATGATACGTACCTGAATTTGAGCGAGGTTAGATCCTCATGGAAGCATATGGGGATGCTGCAAGAGGACACTACGTAGGATGGGCGACCTCCCAGAATATTCTTCACGCAGTGTTATAGATATGATATGAAAATATATGATAATACAAATATACCCAAAAAGATAACAAGATCTGAATATAGATAGAAATGTTTCTTTATTGATCAAACCCTTAAGGTAGGGCAACACCATGCATTTACTCCTTAAGGAAGGAGAACACTCCATAAGCCATATGCCTGTTCATAGAATAATCCTTGACATTTCTCAATGGGGAGTCTATAGCCTCTATATAGGCCTCATACATGCAATACCATGGGTCATTACCATGGTTCCCTCAATACCATCTATCTAATACCATGGGCTTATTACATTATTGCTAACTACTTGTGGTCCCTTACATGATATGGTTAACCACCATATTTATTACTATAGCCCATCCCCTTATTACATTATTCCCTTGGGTACCTCCCCCTGTACCCCATATTATCCCCTAGGTATACTACATTCCACCCCACTTAACATGTTTCATCCCTGAAACATACGAAGAACAAAAATAATAAGATCTACTCAAAAGGGTAGTCCACTAGTACCATGCACATGCATCTAGCCATCCAAGAGAAAAGTGAACCCTTGATCCAACTGGTGCCTTGCTCGCTTGAGATGGAAGTTGAGCCTGGCGGCTCTTCTGTGTTGATGTGTAGTAGGTGGATCGTCGTTCCTCTCTATCTATCATGCAAGGGTTGTTTTCCTTGTGGCTAATTCGTTTCCATCTTGTTGGTTGTTTTCTTGTGCGGTGATGTGAGTGGTGATATGCTGAAGTTTTAACCAACGATATATTTTTCTTTAATTAATCACCTAATGGAGCCTAATTGGTAGCTGGCATATGTTGTGGGGCTTGTTGTTGTTTCTTATCTTCCAATATTACTTCAACCACTGAGTCCTCATCTAATGTATTCATACCTGTAACAGTTTCTACTTCAGCCTCCTTAAAGTCTACCTATTTTTCTTGTACCTGGTTTGATATTTGTGTTTGGTTGTCAACTATCAAGGGCTCATCATCTAATGTGTCAGTCCCTGGAACGTATTTTGCTTAAACCTCGTTGGAATCTACCTATCTATTGATGGAAATATCCTATAATGTAATTTTCTTCTTTTTATACCAGAGCTTCAGGAATTTCTTTTGCACATTAACATTGATAGTACTCACTGATTCCATCTAAGGGTATGTTATAGACATATTTGGGCACTGCAACCCAAATATTATATGTTGATAAACCAAGGTCTTTTTAACCCCTAAAAGTGTTTTTTCATACCCTAAAGGATCATGGTCAACTGATTACATCATTCCCCAGAAGTTCCACCTAGAAAACCACTCAAAAATGGCCAAGATTGGACCATACTGATTGCTCCACTGTTAGGGTGTGATGCATACTAGCTCCTACACTAGCCAGGTGTGATGCATACTGAAGGGGCCTTCTGTGGGGTGCGATGAGCGAGAATGGACAAATGTCTGAGACAGTTTGCTAAGTGGATTCTTATGGAATCTTCTATAAACTTCTCCAATGACTCTTGCCTCTCTGAATTCGCCCAAGGATGAGTAAGAGATCTAAGGAATCTCCAAGTGGAACCATGAACAACAGGTGGAATGACACTAATCAAAAACCCAGAGGTGACTCACACCCTTGCCAACATCTATAAATGGATCCCTCATATGAGAGATCTAGAGGCTGGAATTTTGTAATTTGTAAGGAAGTGCTGATAATTTATCTTTGGGAAGGAACATTGTATTGTTGGGTGATATTGATTTTCATAAGGTGAAGAGGGCTTTGATGTTGGGAGGATGATGCTGGATTAGACAGTTGGTTGTAATCCTCTCTTCTATTATTAATAAAGTTCTTTGAATTTTCCTCCATACAATTTTGTATTTGTGAATGTTGTTATTTGTAAATGCCATTGTATGCTGATTGTATTTCTGTTTCTGCAATGTTTATGATATCATAGATCGAGATGCTTTGATGGTGTTGTGTTACTTCGTTTCTACAGGTATTCTCTAAGCAGGACAAGTAGGAGAAGATTTGCAAGCTCCATCAAGGAGGAGAGAAATCAAGCAAGGAGTCAAGCGGAAGATCCAGGTTGGTCCCTTTGCTTCTCTCTTATCTATCATACATAGAGGACATCACAAATTTCTTTGATTATTTGTTTCTAAGATATCTGCCAATCCTAGTGGGAATAGCAGATTAAAAAGACTACTAGTTTTCCCAGAAACAAAATGGCGACTTGGCTAGGGATCAAATAGTTTGTTTGTTGTTGTTGTTTGCTTTATCAACTATGGATGGAGCCTGAAGTTAGCCAAATAGCCTTTGAGCTGCTCTTGCTATGCAATTTCAAAGTAGATGAATGCTACTTCAGTCAATCTTCGGTTTAGTTTATGAATTGAACATGTGACTTACAAGCATTCTAGATGCCCTGATGGTAGCTCAATAACCTCCCAAGATCATACCACTGTACTTTTCTCTTTACTATCCATAATAGCTCAGTTTAATCCACTGAAATTAGTTGCAAATTTGAGCCAAAACCCATCTCAGTTGCGCTCCCTCGCCCATCGCACTATCTGTAACTAGAAACCAGTATCCATCACACTTCCCGAGTGTAGTAGGTGTGATGCATGCCTGTTTCTGTGAGGAAAAAGTGTGATGACTGAGTAATCCTATTTCTCTCCTTGAAATCTAGGGTTTTTTGTCTTTGCTTTTAGCTCTATTTGGTTTCTTTTTGCTACTTATGAACAATATTTCATTGTTAAAGCCTGCTTGCATTACATTATTCAGCCTCCATTGATAAGGATTAGTAAATTTTTTTATGTATTTCTCCATCATTTACAATATTTTGTCGAAAAGTTACATAAATTGATCTATCGTTTTGGTGCGAAAAAGTGTCGTAACTATCATTTTTGTGTCAAAAAGAGAAGTGTCGTTCAGTATTCCTTCTCTAGGTAGTCAATTGAAATTTTGATTTGTATTTGATTTGATTTGTTGTTATTTGAATTGTCGAAATCATTTTTTATTCGAAATTGAAAAGTGTCATTTAGTCTTCCTTTCCATTTTGAAAATAAATTGTCGAAATGTCGCTTTGAGTGAAATGTTTAAGATCTATACTTAGTTCTCTTTTTTGGCATTCCTCACATTAAGGGAACGAAAAAACAAATACATGCATTTGAATTTTCATTTAGATTATGTGTGAAAGATGATTTAGGAAAAGTGCATTTAGTGCGTGCTCTTTACTCTTTGTTTGAAAGAATCATAATCTTCTTTCCGTAGTAGCTAGGATTTTCATTGCTAAAAATAAACAACGATTGTTTATCATTGTAGATTTCATTTATGAATTTTACATCTACATCGCATGTTGAACCATTGAAAGGCAAACTTCTAAGTAAGATCAACTCCAAAATAAATTTCAATGAACTTAACAATGCTTTGGAATCTAACACGACACATTTATAGGTCTAGGATAGAGACGCGTTCTGGTGTCGTAAAATCTAGTAACTATTGCTTTCATCGAAGGTTGGGTGATTCCTCCTCTTTAATATGAAAAGTGCTAGCACAAACTTGTGCTATCCGTACCGTCGAGTGTATATTGGGAGACCACAATAGGCTTATATCCTTTATCGATAGGAAGTTGTGTTTGCCGCCCTATCGATTGCAATGCACTGAACGCAACATTTGGGAAGATTGACTGTTGTACATAAGTCCTTGGTAAGTTCTCTTTAATTTACCACCAAGGTGTGTATTGTAGTTTTTTGATTGGTTTGGTAATCCCTCTATCTAGATCTCCAGAGTAGTCACTTTTGTTCCTTTTTGACTCCTTAAAAGAAAAGGTCCATCTGAGCACTTGTCACTTTAGGCTCATTAAAAATCGAAGGGGACTAGAGTCATCTTTAGCTTTTTCTTGACTCTTAAAAATTGAAAAAGAAAATTTGTGTCAAAGCATTATTAAAATTTATTAAATTTGGAATAATATCCCTATTCCTTTGTTGATCTTAGGTTGAGATAATGGAGTCCACCAATCAAGGAATCCCTCCTGAGGGGAATCCTAGTCCATTTTCTTCTTGGGAAAATATTGGTGCTCTGTATATGGCCACATTGTCCCTTCCAGGAATCACAATTGGCCTGTCGATCTGGCTTTTCTCAACCTTTGTTGTTCAAAATACCGTGATTCCTTAGCAATCGAATCAGCAACTAGTTAATATTGAAGTTGACCCTTCGCCTTCTTCTTCATTTGCTTTGCCTTCCCCTTCTTCCTCTTCGCATGGTGAAAATAGCGATGCTAGTAACCAGGTGACTGAGAAGAAGGAGAAAGGGAAGGAGAAGAAGAAGAAGTCAGTTAAGAAAGGGGGCAACCATGAATCATCTGGTGAAAATCCACACACTAAATCTCCCAAACATCCATGCATAATTTGCAAAAGAGACAATTTTCATTGAGAATGTCCATGCATTCCTCGGATCTTGAGAGAATGGTCCCCCTGTTCACACCATCTAGTGTCATCAACCTCTAGTGATCATGTTGACAACACACCATCAACTAGTAATAGTGAAGTTCACAGATAGAAAGGAAAGGTCAAAACTCCATGTAGGCTATGTGAAGGGAACCATACCCTTCCCCGTTGTCCCTTTTTGGATGAGGCCAAGAGAATCTTGCATAACCGTCTTGCTTCACCACAACTACTTCCACTTGGAAAAAAGAAACTCTCACCAAGTCCTTTACTAGTTGAAAATCCAACTGACATAATTCAATTGTCAGTCGAAACACCTATTATTGAAGGTGAATCTTCTGAGTCCATACCAGACCAAAATTATCAGGTCAAGATGGCAGTCGACCTAGTTTTACCTTCAGGAGGTCCACACTCAGATGATGTTCAAATTCTTTTTATTACTTCAGAGTCCAATGAACTCGAGGGAAATTTTCCCATTCCTTCACAACAGGAAGAGAATCCCCTAGTTCCAGCTACTCAAGGGTTTATTTCACCAGTTTATTCGGTATCCCCTCCAAGCAATCTAGTCACTTCTTTTGATTGGAATCAACTAGCAAGATCTCGCCTTCCATCTTACATGCCTTTCCGGGTCATAGTACAAGTTTACAAAATAATCGTGTCTGGCGCTATCATAGATGAAGGGGCATTAGTGAGTATCCTTTCCTAAACTGCTTGGAAAGCACTTGGTTCACCATCGTATATTATTGTTACATAGAATTTGTCAGGCCTTAACAAAGGAACCAGTCAACCATTAGGGATCCTTCCTAAGTTTCCAATAACTTTAGGAAGGAAAATCATTCACTTGAACGTGATGGTAGTCCAAGGACTGTTATATTACAATCTACTCCTCAGACATGACTATGTTTATAGCATGGAAGCTATTGTTTCAACACTCTTTTGAGTGATTTGTTTCCCGCATGAAGGCAAAATTATCACTATTGACAAACTTTCATTTCTCGGTTCAAACATAGCTCCAAGTCAATCATCATCCCTAAATGGTCCTTTTGTATCGAGAGAGTATCTTCAACCTTCATTCCATCCATTTGATTGCCAAGAGTAGTCCGGTGAATGTAATGAAGCTTAGGGGGCATGCACCCTTGTCTATTTTGAGACAAACCCCAGCTGAAAACATAGGTTTCCTTGTAGGTTATGTGATTGGAAGTGTCGTCCCACACCATTCACCTTTGTCCACTATGTGGACAAATCCAAGGAAGCGTTTTTGTCTAATCGCTGACAAAAACCATATGGTGACTAGAGACTCTCCTTTTCTTGATGTCTGGGGGCATGCAAACCTTTTTATGCAAGCTAAAAATGATTAACTTTATTTTTTTAGCTTTTTAGCTTTTTAGCTTTCTAGTTTTAACTTCCTAGGTTAGGTGATTGGTCTAACACACCATTCACCTTTGTTTACTCCACGGACGAAGCAAAGGAAGTGCTTTTTCTAAACGCTGATGAAACTATCCTACCTAACCTTAGTAGTTCCTTAGCTTTTTAATTTTTCTAGTTTTTTAGTTTTGTCATTTCTAGTTTACATAAAAAGAAAGCTAAAAAATGAGCAATCTTAACGCAAGGTTCAAGCTCGTTAAAAAATAAACCTGTCATTGAGAGTATGTAATCCCACGGTTCAAGATCATTAAAAAATAAACTGAGACATGAGCAATGTTAATGCAAGGTTCAAGCTCGCTAAAAAATAAACCCGCTAGTGATCATAGTTTCTCCGAGTTCAAGCTCGTTAAAAAATGAATCCACCGTCAGTAAATAACCATTGTGACTGCCCAGCTTTCAACCTTTTGAGCCTTGGTTGTGTTCCTGAAATCACCTCCATTCTTTTGGTCAATCATACACTTCCGCTTGATTGTTTACCCTTTTGAGGAACAGCTGCGATGAGTGGTTCTATTAGCCACCCTCTTCACATCACCATGTTTTGAGAAGTTCCAAGCTCACCCGGAACTAGTTGCTACCATAAACACCACTCGTTCCTCAAAAAATGAGTCTACTTTAAACTCTTTTCAGACTTGTTAAATATGAAAATATTGTCCAGCTATTGGCCTGTCCAGCTTGCTAAAGTGATTGGAAGTGTCATCCCTCCTATATATTTTAATCTTTTTCAGACCTGAGGGATTATCTCACGAAAAAATTTCGAGCGCTTGTCTTTTCGGCTCGCTAAAGTTATTGAAAAATCATCCCTTTTGTATTATTTTATCCTTTTTCGGACTTAAGGGATTATGCTACGAAAAATAACTACTGGAGTTTCCTTTTCATCCCTTTTCAAACTCTCTAAACATGAAAAGGACCGAGTTATCCTTGTTGCTAAACTCGTTAAAACAATAGCGACAAACTTGTCCACCCAGACAAGAATGAGTTTCACTATCACTAGGCTCGCTAAAACATAGCGACAAGTTTTCCCAAAGGGAAAATTATAGAACAAGCATATGTTATCCTCCTCAAGCTTGAAAAAAACAAATAAGTACTGGTCAGCAATGACTAAGGAAAAAGGGAAGAAAACTTAAATAATTTTATTGGTAGTAGGTCGATCTTGAACATGAAACTTTCACTCCATCACCATGATTGAGTCGAGTTGGGTTATTCCGTCCACCGGTCATATCACCATTGGTCCTCCATACCATCCATATTTTAGGGTTAACACTACCAATCCATATCAGTGTCACCAATATGTTCAAGAGAAGTCATTCAGAGAGTTCACCATCCAGTTAATGTCTCATCCACTGTAATACCTTCACCCTCCACTTTTCATGGCCACCATTCCTAAACCTTGTATCATCAGATCGTTTCTCACCTCTAGAAAATCATTTGCTTCATTTCATGCATTGATGTGGGATACATTAAGGCCCTCCTATGATGGGTAACTTCTTGTCGACATCAGCTCATTATCCAAGAATTTGACTTAGAAACAATCCTTTCAGTACTTTGAAGCTTGCATGTCTGAATGGCAAGTTTCTCACTTCCGGCAAAAGGTTTACATCCATGGCCTTCAACCGAAAGATTTTGCGTGGTGTTCAACATCAGATCATATATTCACACCACGTGAATTGTACTGTAGTACTTTGAGGGTCATTATCATTATCGGTGATTCCTCTCGTGTTTGTTAACAACCTACAATATTGGCTGGTAATCAGGCGATGTCTATCCATGTTCAACTTCAGGACATCTTTTCACATGGATCAACTTGTACATCGGGTGAAGATTTACCGAGTTTGAAGACCTCAAATCTAGTTTCATCCATCTGGGTTGTGATATATTCAGGAATATAAGGACATCGAATGTACACAAAAGCTACACAGATGATCATCCAAGCTAAGGGATGATGACTCTACATATAAAGAATCACCAGTCTGCAACTACAGACAATTATCTGTTCTATGTACAAGGAAATGAATTTATAAAGCTGAGCATGGGAATTCCTACCTCAGCTAGATCATGGAAAATTATATTGTGATGATGTATTGTATTGTATCTTATACAGGTCACCTTCCAAGTCGAACACCTCGGATCCTCATGATAAAGCATTTCACCTAACATGATTTACAACTTCATTCTTTAAGGGGCAATTGTTATAGACATATTTGGGCATTGCAACCCCAATATTATATGTCGATAAACCAAGGGCTCTTTAACCCCTAAAAGTGTTGTTTCATACCCTAAAGGATCATGGTGAACTGATTACATCAATCCCTAGAAGTTCCACCTAAAACACCACTCAGAATTGGCCAAAACTGGACCATACTAACTGATTCACTGTCAGGGTGTGATACATACTAACTCCTACACTAGCCAAGTGCAATGCATACTAAAGATACCTTATGTGGGGTGTGATGAGCGAAAAAGGACAAATGTCTGAGATAGTTTGCTAAGTGGATGCTCATGGAATCTTCTAGAAACTTATCCAATGACACTTGCCTCTCTAAATTCACCCAGGGATGAGTAAGAGATCCAAGAAATCTCCAAGTGGAACCAAGAACAACAAGTGGAATGACACTAATCAAAAACCTAGAGGTGACTCACACCCTTGCCAACATCTATAAATGGATCCCTCATCTGAAAGATCTAGAGGTTGGAATTTTGTAATTTGTAAGAAAGTGTGGATAGTTTGTCTTTGAGAAGGAACATTGTATTGTTGGGTGATCTTTCTTTTCATGAGGTGAAGAGGGCTTTGATGCTGGGAGGATGATGCTGGATCAGATAGCTGGGTTGTAATTATCTCTTCTATTATTAATAAAGTTCTTTGAGTTTTCCTCCATACAATCGTGTATTTTTGAATGTTGTTATTTGTAAATGCCATTGTATGCTCATTGTATTTCTGATTTTGCAATGCTTATGATATCGTAGATTGAGATGCTTTGATGGTGTTGTGTTACTTCATTTCTACAGGTATTCTCTAAGCGAGACAAGTAGGAGAAGAGTTGCAAGCTCTGTCAAGGAGGAGAGAAATCAAGCAAGGAGTCAAGTAGAAGATCCAAGTTGGTCCCTTTGCTTCTCTCTTATCTATCATACATAGAGGAAATCACAAATTGCTTTGATTGTTTGTTTCTAGGATAGCTGCCAATCCTAGTGGGACTAGCAGATCAAAAAGACACTAGGTTCCCCAAAAACAAGGTATCGCAAAACAACATCCACATTAGCCATATCTGAAGCAAAAAAATCAGAATGCAGTACATACTTGTCCATAGAAATATTCAAATCTTTATAAAATTGCATCTCCTCATTATTAACCTATATGTGCTCCATTTGTTTTGGTGGAACTTGCAATTTGTTTTCCAAATTGACATTTCTAATATTTTTCTTACAAATAGAATTTATAGACACAATGATCTTCTCCTTCTGAATATATCCATGAACCTGTAATAAGTAGATGCCAGTAGAAAATAACACCACATGTTTCTCATTATCTTGTTTTCTAGCATGAGACCATCTGTCTAAAAGGTATTTTTCAAATTCTTTATCGGGCAAGTTGGAACACTTATTTTTGTTAAGTACTTCCCACCATGTGGCCGCCTCATCTAAAAAATTAGCCACCACCCAAAATATCCAATGTTTTGCCCATAATGACTTTTTTTTATTTTATGTATTCTTCAATAGTAGGACCATTATCTTCTCCTGTAAAATATAGAACCGACATGAAGAGGGTTTGGGAAAAAAATTCACTTGTCGAAAATTTAAAATTTTCACAATTTAGTCAATATTTCTTAGAATACCTATTATGACCTATTTTTAGAAATGGAACAACCATTTTTCATCTTCCCATGAGATATAAATCACGATCTAGTTACTGGAATTTCATATTCGCGCTGCAACTGTCCTGCCGTCACAAAAACATCTGAAAAATAGTTGTTTTTAAATCAATGATATCTCCCTTATCCGAACTCCGATTCGACTGATTTTTGTTTGAAATTGGGTATTTTTTTGCAAAGAACCGAGATATACAATTATATTTTGCAAGTGTTTCCCCGAAAACATACAGATTGGATCTACAAACTCGCCACCCTGAAAAATGTCTACAACACAGTTGCTTTTTAAATCAGCGATATCTCCCTCATCCAGACTCTGACTCGGCTGATTTTTTTTTTCAAATTAGGTATTTTTTCACAAACAAACCAGATCTAGAATTAAATTCTATAGATTTTTCACCAAAATATATATATATATAATATATATATATATATATATTATATATATATATATTATATATATATATATATTATATATATATCTGCAAACTTCCGCCCGAAAAATGTGAGCAACACACCTGATTTTTAAATCAGTAATATCTCCCTTATCTGGAATCAGATTCAATGGATTTTTCTTTTCAAATTGGGTATTTTTCACCAAAAGCTAAAATCTATTAAATTCTATAGATTTTGCACCAAAACATATAGATATGATCTACAAACTTGCTGCCCAAAAAATTCTTGCAAAAAAAAAAATACTTTGTTTTTCCCAAGAAAGTGCTCTGATACCACTTGTTATAGATCTGATATGAAAATATATGATAATACAAATATACTCAAAAAATAAAAAGATTTGAATATAGATAGAAATGCTTCTTTATTGATCAAGCCCTTAAGATAGGTTAACACCATACATTCACTCCTTAAAGAAGGAGAACACTCCACAAGCCATATGCATGTTTATACAATAATCCTTGAGATCTCTCAATGGGGAGTCTCTAGTCTCTATATAGACCTCGTACATACAATACCATGGGTCATTACCATGGTTCCCTCAATACCATCTATCTAATACCATGGGTCATTACCATGATTCCCTCAACACCATCTATCTAATACCATGGGCTTATTACATTATTACTAACTACTTGTGGTCCCTTACATGATACAGATTAACCACCTTATTTATTACTATGGCCCATCCCATTATTACATTATTCTCTTGGGTGCCTCCCTCTGTACCCCATAGTATACCCTTAGGTATACTACATTCTCGTTATAAATCTAATGTGATAATATACAAGAATACAAATATACCAAGAAATAACAAGATATGAATATAGATAGAAATGCTTCACTTTATTAATCAAAACCTTTAAGGTAGGGCAAAACTATACATTCACTCCTTAAGGAAGGAGAACACTCCACAAGCCATATGCATGTTCATACAATATTCCTTGACCTCTCTCAATGGGGAGTCTCTAGCCTCTATATAGGCCTCATACATACAATACCATGGGTCATTATCGTGGTTCCATCAATACCATCTATCTAATACCATGGGCTTATTACATTATTGCTAACTACTTGTGGTCCCTTACATGATACGGGTTAACCACCTTATTTATTAATGTGGCCCATCCCATTATTACATTATTCCGTTGGGTACCTCCCTCTGTACCCCATATTACCTCCCTTATGTATACTACATAGAGGGTTATGGTGGTCAACCCTGCACAAGGATTCGAAAGCACTCTGTAAGGCCTGCAATATATGTCAAAGGATAGGAAAACCATCGTGGAGGGATGAGATGCCATTAAATCCACAAATAACACTACAATTGTTTGCAAAATGGGCAATCGAATTTGTGGGACCGATCAAACCTCAAGGAAAGATGGGTGTGCGCTACATCATTGCCACGACGGAGTACCTGACACGATGGGTAGAAGCGTAGCCAATCAAAGACTGAGTAGCCACTACGACTGCAAAGTTTTTGTTCGAAAATGTGTTGACATGATCTGGCTGTCCAAAAATCTTAATGAGTGATCACAGAACACATTCCCTGAATGAAACCATCAGCGCGCTCACAGAAGAGTTCCAGGTGCATCATCAGAAAAGTACACCATACCACCCACAAGCTAATAGGACAGTAGAGGCATTCAACAAAATACTGGAGACTACGATGACCAAAGTGTGCAACACGTAGTGAAATGATTGGGACATATGAGTACCTACCGTACTATGATCTTACAGGAAAACATGCAAGAAATTGACGAGATAAACACCTTTCTGGTTAGTTTATGGCATGAAAGTTGTCATGCCGATGGAATACATTGTACCTAGTATGTGAATAACAGTGCTCATAGGGACGACGGACTATGAAGCTCTGAAGGAAAGGCTTGTACAATTGGAAGAACTCGAGGAGGAATGGTTTTTGGTTGTATTTCATTAGCGGGTACAAAAGCAACATGAAAAAGCTAGGCACGACCTCCATATCAAGTTGTGCACCTTCAAGGTAAACAACTTAGTGCTGATGTATGATGACAAGTTTGAAAAATTTCTGGGAAAATTCAAAATGCACTAGCTAGGACTGTAGGTGGTTTAGGAGGTCACAGATGGAGGTGCGGTCTAGCTAGTCAAACTAAATGGAGAAGCCTTCCCAGGCAAATTAAACGAAAGTCGCTTGAAGCCCTACACGAGTGAGATGGCTATCTGACTAACCAGCCAAAGCACAGTCTTCGCAACCCAAGGAGCCGGACAAGGGCGTGGGACTATAAACATATGCAACACATACTGGTATAGATGTAAGGACACAATTCAGACACGTAGTTCTCAGAAGAACGGATGCAATAGGTTCAAAAAGTAGCAGCTCAGTGCACTGCAAACATCCAGGTTGTTCGGGACCAACTCGAGGGACTCTGCACCAAGATCTTTGTGCTAACATAATGACTTGAGAGCGAGTCACAATGTTTCTGTTGGGGGATTTTTGGGCATGAAATCCCCCCATAGCATGTTTTTGGGCTCAAAGCCCAATTTTTGGTCAAATAATGTAATAACACTCCGCGAATTGTGGGCATGGAGTGCGAAATGTATGTTGAGTCAGAGGGTTGTCCACCCTAAATTTTGTAATGTATTGTCAACCTACCCATGGTCCGTGGACCATGGGATTGTATAAATAGAGTGAGGCTCTAAGTTATAAAGAAAAGAGGAGATAGATGAAAACGAATAGATTCTAGAAGATAGAGAGCATAGAGTAAAGGTATAAGTGTCTTGGGTTGTAGTAGTAGGAAGAGGCTTTGCAGTTGAGTGCGTAGAGGCCTAGTAGAGTCCATAGCTAAGTGTGTGGACCCCTGCAGCTGAGTGCGCAGGGAAGAGTCGAGTCTGTAGCCAAGGAAGAAGAATAATAAAGAGAAGTTTGATTCCAAATCTTGTGTATCTATTTTTGTGTTATTTCCTCTTTAAGTATATTATTTTCTTTATCACAGACACTTATATGAATACTAAACACTATTAAATATAACTAGACACATACTGATAAGCTAAGTGATCGACAGTTATCGGGTTAATAGTAAGGAATTGGGTAATAACACAAATCGCACCTCGTGAAGAGTTGCGTGAAGACAACATCGCAGGCTATGACGTACTGATAGATGTGTGTAGTGACATGCACGCAGAGCAAATCAACGGACCACTGAAAATAATCAAACATCTCTAGGGTGCAGAAACCTAGTTCTAGCACCCTCCCATACTAGTTTGGATGAGACCTCAATCCATGCTCTGCGGACTATTACTGAAAGGGGCACTAGTACCAGGATTTGTTTGGCTAAATCACCTCTGAACCTGGGTCAGGCCCTTATAAGCGAACAACAAAGATATGAAGAAAGTGCAGCTTGTCACAACACTACAGGACACAATGTTGTCATGGTATATCAGGGATGGTACAACTCAACCAATTGTTATATCAAGTACTTAAGGCTTTAGCAGATACAGTCCCAGTTAGCTATCTTGCATATGGAGCTGCAAGATTTGAAGAAAGGAAAGGAAGCTCGGTTTGAGATGCACTTAGAAGTTTGGCGTACAAAGTGTAAAGTGGAGGGTCACTATAAGACTAGTGTCTTATTTATTGTTATCACAAAATATGACCCTGATAAGCTGTTGATCAAGTAGACTCTCAGTAACTATTTCAAACCAATCTTTTGGCTGAGGCATAGCCTCCTCAACCTTCTCTCAATAGGTTTAAGAATTTTTATTAATGATTAAATGGCTAACTCTAGTAGTAAAATCAAACAAAATATATATCTTGGTTGAATCAAGGATTAGAAAATGTTCATTGGGCTATGGAGTCAAGGTACTCTTCAACAAAACATCATGATCAACAAAACATGGAAGTCAAGGCACTTGGAGTTTAGGTTTACAAGTAAAACAGTAACGCAATAAATTAACACAGTTTACAAGCATGTGAAGGAATTCAAAGCATTTTCCAATGAATTCTAAGTATCATAAGCTCATACCACTACAAATAAGTAATTGAACAAGGCCATAAGAGCATCAAACACATAAACTCCTTGTGAATCTTGAGTAGTCAAACTGATCTCTGTATTAAGTATGAAAACCAAAGTTTCTTACAATAACACAACTTTCTTTTGCTAATGAAATTACCCACCCTTAGGAATTCGATTCTCAAGCATTATGTAGAGTTTTACAACCTTGGATACTATGATCCATCTTTGGAGGAATTCAAATTCCTGACTTTGACACCTATATATTCATAAAAAAAACTACTTAATTACAACTTGACAACTACCTATCTGTAAGAGTCCTAATACAAATAGGAGTGAAACTCCTAAAACATGCTTTCAACAACCTTATCTATGACTTCAATAAATTCCTTAATCAGGTGCCAACCCATGCCTTTGAGCTTGATGATGTCCACAACGCTATTACAAAACTTGCTGAGTCATGACCTAACTATCTTGAAAACTAGGAGACAGAGTTCCTCCTTTTAAGGGCCTTAATCCTTCATGATTTTCTCCGATCAGTTTTTTTGGTATACATGTGGCATGCATTAGTAATCCATTAAAATTTCATTTTCCACCTGTACAAAGAAAAGGGAACTCGAAAATATGGAGGAAAGGATAAAACATGACTGTGCTATGAAAATACTCTATTTTTTGTAGCACAACCTTTATATCACTTGTGAAATAATTCTTGAACTTTGCTTTCTACACCACTACCATCTGAAACTACATATATGATCCCATTTCCACTAGAAACTTCAAAATTTGAAATTAATCAAACCTTACCTCCAAAAATAATCTATGAGTGCTAAATGATTATCTTCAGCAATTTCGTATCACGCTAGGAAATTGCTGTGTATGTTGTTTTTTCAACATGGCCTTCAAAAATCTATATTTTGGGAGTTTTTCAAAATTCCATGAAGATTGATATGATCAACCAAAAATCAATACCACTTACCCTCAGAATATGTTCTTCTTCACAGTTGTCCTTCCTTTTATATGACAAAACTCTTTTTATGTGCCAAAACTGTTTTAAGATATATCCTTCACTGCCATTTTTCATCACCCTGTTTCATTATTGTTGTAGGCCCTTTTCTAGATTTGGTTAACTGTATTTATAGGTCTTCAATTTTTCTCTTCAATCTCCTGTTAGTAGCTCTCAACTAAGCATTAATCCTCCTTACAAATCTAGCTTCTTTGATTGCAGGAACAGTCCAGGTAAAGTTCTAAGTTTCACTGTTTACTATTTCTGGTTGGGAAACTTTTTTAGCTTCCCAGAAAGCCTTCATCCTTTTGAAATATGTCCTTTCAGCTGCATGCCCTCTTGCTCTCACTCTTAGTCTAGAAATTTCATTATTAGCCACTTTTTACCTTTCTTCCATTACCTCGTAACTAGATTTTTTTGTTTGAGTGGCAGGAACTGTGTTTTTATCACCTTCAAGTCTTGGAGATGGAAAGTCTATCAACTCTTCTTGAAAAGTAGAGGCTTCTTCTATTCTTCCCAACTCAATATTGGACTCTTTCATCTTCTTGGATTGATTGGTTAAGGGTTTTTTGGGTTTGAAAACAAATGCTATAACATCATCCTCAAATTCCAATTTCTTGGAGGGTTTCATTTTCTTCGACTTTCCTTGATCAGATTTTATCACATCTGCATATAGCAAAGGGGATTCTGCAATATCAATGGCTTTTAAAATATCATTTAAATCACCCTTCATGCTTGAACCTTCTCCCAAGATCATTGTTTTACGTTTCTCCTTTGCAATTTGAGCTCTAGTCAATCTCCTTTGAACCAATTTGTTGGTTGATTGTTCTTGTTTCATTCCTTTAACCTCAGAAATATTTTTCTTTGTAGATTTAGGAGTTTCAACAATTACTACTGGTTTTTTTCTTACTTGCTCTTTCACCTACTACCTAGGTTTCAACTTAACATACCTTTTTTCCCTAGACATTACATACTTGCTAGTTTCTGCTGATGGAGTTCCTTTAGCCCTAGAGCTAATGTCTATGCCTTGTTTTTCTACTCCAAAGTCACATAAAAACAAAAACAAGGACCATCCTTTGTTGATCCTTTTGAGTTCATGTAGAATTATCAGTTTAATTAGACCATGATGAAACAGGAAAGTTTCACATCATTGAGATTTCAACTATACTTTTTCTGCCATCTTAGCTACACTTCAAAATAAGAAGTAAGGAAAATCTAAAGAAATCATACCAGTAAAATGTAACAGGAGTTTAAAATGATATGAATAAATCTTTTAATATCTCCCTTCACAAGTAAAATAACGTTGAATGTTGAAGAGCAAGTTGGCATAGCTATCCTTGATGTAGTCTCTGGGAACTGCCTTGATTAAGTCGGTTTCTACAAAATTTGGCATTAGAAACACCTTACATGGTTCCATGTTGAATCTGAAGTTTTTCAACCATGTATCTTGCCCCCTAGGAAATATTGTTACCAAAGCTATGATCTCTAGAGAAATTTGCAAGTTCAACATTCCGACCTTTGTGCTTGAGCCAGTGAAATGGAGTGCAAACCCTTTGTCACCTAAGTATGTCCTCCCTACAATTTCTTACAAAACTTCTAGCAGCTTGCTTTCTTGAAGGCTTCTACAACTGATTTGTCTCTGACTAAGACCTCGGTGCTTTCAAGCTCTATTCTTAAACAATGACCAGACATGTGACATTTCTTCTCCTCTGTCATCTTTCCTTCTGAATTCCTATAACAAAACCAACCTCGCTTGAAATTCTATTGATCAGCCTCGCTTGCCAAACGGAGGTCAGCCTCGCCTGAATTATGGATGAGAAAGACCTCGGTGAAAAATTACCAAAGCTTATTGTTTGAAAACAATTTTGTTTGAGGGTTTGCATGCAAACTAAAATGATGAGACTAGCCAACCCTTTCGAATTTGAAATTATCTTTCATAACGAGCCCTAAATTCGAAATAATGAGTTTGGATGGTGGCATGCTTAAGGACTGACTCCTAGCTAACACCTAATAATGAAAATGTTAATGGAATATTAACGGATTGATGTTTGACAATACTGTTCTACGAATCTTCGCTTTTGTAGTGCGTAGTGAAAAGCACTACGAGAAGAGCAACGTTTTCATAGCACAAAACGAACATTTCACACTGTATGCACTACAAAAACGTGGTTTTGAGGCTAATTCCAAAAAATTTCAAAATGGCTTAAGCTATGAGTTTCTAAAAAGAATTTTGAGACTCATGAAACATGGAAAAGGGATGTTAGAATTTATTTGGATATGAAAAATGAAACCTTTGAGACTCCTAACCTATCACCTACTTATTAAAATGTAGGGTGACTTGATACTTATCTAAGACCATGACTAGGAACAATGTAAACCCCTATTTGGTGATAACATTTATCATGATTATGTGGTTCCCAGAGGTCCCAATCTTTTGAAGTAGGAGCCTAGTGCTGGACAAAGTACCAGACCGAGTGTCTAGTGTAGTATTTGCCAAGTTGTAGGCCAGCATCCAACTGATCACTGTTATTTGTTACAAAAATATGTGTAGTCACCAAAGAAATTATTTTGTAACTTTTTTCAATCAGTAGGACATGACAAGAGGGATTTTCGCAACTATGATTTGATGATAGAGTGAACTTCGACATATAGGATGCAAGTTGAAGGTCATGGGCAGGAAGATCATGGTTCACATGTGACCCACTGAGGATTTCAAGGTCAAGAACGTGGTCAAGGAGGGAGTGCTGGATGAGGTCGGGGTCAGATCATATGCTATAATTGTGGCGAAGCTAGACATTTTTTGTAGGATTGTCAACACCCCACTCACCCTTCCTGTCAGTATTGTAGACAGTTTGACCATGTGATAGAGGATTTCCCTGTTTTAATGGTTAATATTCAGGAAAAGAAGAATCAATAGCCTGTGTAGTATTTACAAATGATGAGATCAAAACAACGTTAGGATGATCCATGTGTTAATATAGTGACACAAAGTGGTGCGGCTACAAGAGAAGATAAAGTAGAGGGCAAAAAGCTTGTGTCGGATGCATGGGTTAGGAAGATAGGAGAGAAGAGTATTGGGTTTAATATGTAGAGGGAGAAAGAAACCTTCATGGAAGTTAGTTTCATGGACTCGGGAGCTTTGACATCATGGACACAACTGCAATTAGTGCCACAAAAGAATAATTCTAAAGTCGTTACTGCGATGGAGAATTGTGATCCAACTATTCTGAAATCATTTCTATAGACATGTATGAAGTTGCACAAAAATTAGAAAGTAGTAGAAGGATTGCAAGAGATAATTGATAACTGCGCTGGTAAAGAAAAGCCACAACCTAATCAATTCGCAGTAAACAAGGTAAATAAAAATAAAAAAAGAACTAGTTGAGAGATGCAATTAATTGCGCAGATCGGTGAACTCAAAATGGATCAGGTAATTCTTGACTTGGTATCTAATGCAAATTTATTTCCGAAGGAAACTTGGGAATGAATGGGGTAACCCAAGTTGCAATGGTCAACAATTTAGCCGCACATGGCCAATCAACAAAAGATCATCCCAATGGTTGATTACATGGAGTTTTTGTAGATATTGAAGTAGCAAGAGTAGTAGCAGACTTTAAAGTTATTGAGATTGTGGACAACAACAATACATATCTAGCATTACTTGGACTTGATTGGGCTTTCGATATGGATGTAATAATCAATTTGAAGAGGAATATGGTGTTTGAAAATAATGGTACCAGGGTCGTTGTTCCTTTATATCCCTCTAAAGGAGCACGATATACAGAACACATCCACGAAGAATACAACGATGAAGATACTAACCACATCTATAAGTTAACTATGTGAGACAAGGATTGGATCAACCCCAAAATTGATGTGAGGATAAGATGGGAGAAGGATAGTTTGTGTCATTCAAACTCGAATGAAGAATTGGAGAACTGGTAGAACCGGCTGCACAAAGTTTCTACTCTACGTTGTAATATAATGATAAAATCTCTTCGTTCCATATCAATTGAGGTACATAATTTTCCATATTATTATGGGATACGTGATGTCAGCCTATTTATTGATAATTTTGAAAGGGACATACCGAAAGAAAAAATATTCCAGGCCTTAGATATCTCTTTGAGGGCAATGTCTGCACGATGGCGGGGCACACATAAAGATAATATAGGAGATTGGAGGGAGTACCATCAATTGATGAGGTTCAGGTTTGGTTATGCAAACATAAGGATCCCCGAGAAATATAATGGTAAGGATGATTCTTGAGAACATTTGTCTCATTGGGCTAAAACGTGGGGCAAAGAACCTCAACCAGAGTGGGTACACATATTTTATCATACATTGGATGTAATAATAATGAATTGGTATCTGGAAATAGAGTTGGGCCATGGCATTGCCGACTGGTATGATATGAAAGAAATATTCCTACTGAATTTAAGTTTCGAAGATGGGTTTTAGTGTATAGATGATGCACTTCAGGAGATCAAAGCAACAATTTTTTGGACACCGAAATAGCCTACGACTTGGGTACAACCTCACTGGAACACATAGTTGCAACATGCTCTAGAATGTTATAATATAACCGTGGAAGAAGGCGAGGAGGATCCATGTGACATCAACATCCCTGAATCGAAAGGACATCATGAGGTTGCAGGACAAAATGTTGAGATACCTAACATATCACAACCTATTAATATGAATCAAGTTAATATAGTTTTAGAAGTGGAGCCCAATTTTGGACACATCGGTGATTACTGGGATGAGGATACAATTCGAAAGGTTGTCGAATTATTGCATGAGTACCAGGATCTCTTTTCGATGAATTTTTCTGAGATGGAAGGAATTGTAGGAGATCTAGGTGTAATGAGGATCACTTTGAAGCCCATGTGAAGATAGTAAAACAATGACCATATAGACTAAACCCAAAATACAAGGAGAAGGTGAAGTAGGAGCTTAACAAGATGCTTACAGCCATAATAATTGAACCAGTGGAGGAATCTGAATGGGTGGGCTCAATGGTAGTACATGAGAAGAAGACTAAGGGAGACATAAGGATTTGTGTTGATTTAAGAATGTTGAACGATGCATGCATACATTATTAGTTTCCAACACCATTCACTAATGACGTTTTAGATAATTTTGGAGGACATGAGGCCTACTCCTTCACAGATGGGTTTTCAAGGTACCATCAGATCAATAATTCATCGTAGGATAGGAGTAAGGCCACTTTTGCCAATGAATGGGGATCATTTCAACATATAGTAATGCCATCTGGGTTGAAAAATGCACCAATGATATTCTCCAGGGTGGTTTTCCTAGCATTTAATGAATTCATCCACAAATTTCTGGAGGTTTACTTTGATGACTGGGCAATCTTTGGATTGGTAAAGAAGCATGTTTCAAATATGTGCTTGATGTTAGATACCTGAAGAAAATATTAGATTTCGTTGAATCTGAAGAAGTGCATTTTTTGTGTACCGTATGGATATTATTGGGACATGTTGTTTGCAAACAAGGGTTGATGATGGACCCTTCCAAAATTGTTATTATTATCAATTTGGATCTACCGAGGAATGCAAAGAAGCTATGTGTGACTCTAGGCCATATTGGTTACTATCGAAAGTTCATAAAGGCTTACGCACAGATCACTGCGCTGATGGAAAAGTTACAAAAGAAAGATGCTACCTTTTGTTCGGCCGATGAATTTAAGAAGAGCCTCGAAATCTTAAAGGAAAAAATGGTCACAACACCGATTATGGTCTTTCCAGATTAGAAGAAGGAATTTCACATCCATGTAGATGCATCATGTATAGCTTTGGACATTATCTTAACACAACCAGGGGAAGGGGATCTCGATCATCCCATTGCATTTGCGAGTCAGAAATTATCTAAGGCAGAAAGAAACTATTCCACAATAGAACAAGAGTGCTTAGTTATGGTGTATGCACTGCAAAAATTCAGGCATTACTTATTAGGGGCACACTTCAAGATGTTCACGGACCATTCTACACTAAAGTACTTGGTGAAAAAGCTTGTTTCGAGAGGGAATTTGTAGGTGGCTATTGTTATGTCAAGAGTATGATTTTGAGGTAATAGTTAAGCCAAGATGATTGAACATTGGGCCAGATCACTTGTCTAGAATTGAGAATGGTGAAGAACCAACAAACATTGAAGAAGGATTTCCTGATGCGCAACTTTTTGCAGTAAGGGTTGTCGATGATCATTTTGGTGATATCATCTATATTTTGTCTACTGTAGTAGCCCCTGTGGAGTATACAACTCAAAAGTAGAAAGAAATCATATTCATAGCTGCTAATTTCTCTTTGGTTGTCAAAAATTTGTATAAAATGGGCCCTGATGAGATATTGCACAAATATGTCCCTGAGCACGAACAATACGGTATTTTTGCAAAAGCACATGGTGGTGTCAAAGGTTGACACTATGCATGAAAATCCAATCTGCAGAAGATTTTAAGAGTGGGACTATGGTGGTCCATAGTCCACAAGGATTCCAAAGAATATTGTGGTGTTTGCGATGTCTTCTAGAGGACCAGAAGACCGTCAAGAAGTGATTTGTTGTCGTTGAATCCATAAGTCACCTTGAAGGCCTTTGAAAAGTGGGAGATTGAATTTTTTGGGTTGATCAATTGACCGAGAAAAAATACTAGTGTGTGATACATTATGATTACAATGGATTATCTAACCAAGTGGGTTGAATCATAGCTGGTAAAGGATTTTAGTGCAGGCATTGTTGCGCACTTCATCTTTAAATATATCTTATCGAGATTTGGGTTTCCAAATATCTTAATGAGTGATTGATGTTTGTATTTCTTTCATAGCATTATTGAAGCATTAACGAAGGAGTTTCAGGTACATCATAAAAAAATCTTATTGTCCTCAAGCAAATGGCACGGTTGAGGCTTTCAACAAAAAATTAGAGAATGCTTTGACTAAAGTATGCAATGTCAACAAGAATGATTGGAATGTGCACATACCAACAATTTTATGGGCATTGTTGAGGCAAATTAATTACCTATCATTTAATTGTCAACCCGAGGGTTTCATAAAACTTGTGAAGCATGTGTGCACTATATATGCTAGAAATTAACTTCCAATTTAGATCAATATAACTACGAAACCAAGTAACGACAAACCAAATTCACCTATTCTAATTAAACACTCAATTCAAAAGAAATCATAGTACATCGCACGGAATTGAAATTGTATGAAATGAAATCTACTCTCAGGGATCATGTGTACATTATCAAATCAGGATCCTGTGAAATGAATAATCAAAACCACATGACATGAAATGAAATGAAAAATAGTTATTCTTAACCTCTCACATAGGAAAAGATATGAAAGAAAATAAAAACAATTTCTCTTAACTTCTAGATAGGAAAGCAAATAAAAACAATCGCTCTTAACCTCTAGGTAGGAAAGAAATTAAAAACAATCACTCTTAACCTGTCACACATGAAAATACATGAAAGAAATAATTATTAATCTATGGAAGCAATAAATCTAAAAAAAAAAAAATCTCACAAATTGTAGGTGGTCAATCCAAAAGTGTGAGAGATGGCAAGTTGAGCCGCTCCCAGTGCAAGCATTACCAATCAAGCTGAACATCACTCATGAGCATGGTGATAAATCTAAATTTCATTCATATGTAATCTTAACTTTCCACCTAAGTATCTCCAACTTTACACATGTCTTTGAAAGGAGAAGGCTCTCCTATTTATACAAAAACATAAGAAGCTACCTCGTTAATGGAGGTCCATTATTCTCTCCCTACATCTCTAGAAAATCTCATAGAGTTACAGCTCAAATAGATAATGATGAGACACATATCCTCTTTGACATTTATCCAAATCTTCTCCCATATCTTGAAGAGAATTCGAATTTGAGCATTAAAGGCCACATAAGGGTGCCTTGGAAGCTTCCAAATGACTTACACATGTCATGAAACTAAGGCCAATTTTAAGTTTTAGCAAGTATATGTATTTTTTCTAAGTTTTAACCATTTAATTCACTTATATAAATCATTAACTTTTGGAAAACACAAATGGAACCCATATAATTATGAAAATTGAGGCTAATGAAAGGCTATATGGTCATGGAGTTGCGACATGTGAGTGAAATGGTGATGATAAAGGTGAAATTGGATGATATTTTGAATAAATTATGGAGGTTCTACATACCCCCCAACTAACATTATTGCATGTCCTCATGCAATCTACTGCATTGCTTAATCATGATTTGCTTTTGAATGAGCTTGGATTATATCAATTGTCCTTAAAATTTGCATCTGACAATTTCATTTCTTTTTGAAAAGTATTCCTTGTCATACATGGAATTGCAACATGTTTGGTTGGTTATTGTGTGAAAACCATATTTTAATTGGTATTGGTTCTTGTGTATCAATACCTTGTTTCTTTTTGTTGCAACAAGATTCATTGAACATATTTAAGAATGTATCTTTAAATTAGCCATATAATATGCTCATCATTTAGGAATCTATTTGCAAATCGCATAACTTTTGAACCATAACGCAATCATAATTGATTAGGACAAGTATGATAGGATGAAATGAAGTGAAATGGAATGAAGTGATTATGAAGAGTGATCATAAATGGATGTCGCTCCCCCAACCCCCCCCCCCAACTAAAGGTGTTTACAATTTTTTTTTTTCAAACGAGAAAGGAAATATGGTGAAGTGTTTTCCAAAAGTTATAATTTTAGTATTCAAGGAATTCTATGATTAAAAGCTAGAAAAGAACATACCTTTACTTACCTATGAAGCGGACAAATTGTGCATATGTAGAGAAGTTGTAGCTGCTACTATAGGATAAAATGCACGGTGTATGGAGAATGGAGATACACTCAGAGGTCTTCCTGGGACCTTTGGCAGACTGTAAGATTATCTACAACCATCACAAAATTACATGCATGTTCATGAACAATAACTAACTATCAAAGTAGGACAAATAGATTACCTCAAGGCTTCATGTAGATTTGCTGGAGAGCACAATGCAGCTAGGTGGAAGTCCCCTAAGCTAGATCCAGATCAAGTCCTACACATAGAAGAGACAAGCATAATCACAATGTACAATTGTGATAACTAATACATGAATACATAAAAGAACATATAATTACACATAACTAAGCTACTCATGCTAAAAGGTATTGGACAAACAAATGAATGAATGATAGTACCAACACCGTGGAGTAGACAATACAACTAAAGTTCGATATTAATGTCAAAAGAGTGATTACAACCATCTATTGCATCAGCCTTCCCTTACCCCTCCAACTTCTCTTTCTCTCTCTCTTCTTACCAACTTCTTTTGATTTGAGACAATTCTCAACAATCAAGTATGTTATCCTTTCAAAAGATCTGACCTCTATCACCATAGCCCTAGCTTTGCATATGTAGCAATTGAGTTAGGGTTGCCAAGATCCTCCATGAGTTCCTTATGGTAAAAGCAATGAAGTTGCCATGTTTTTCAGCTCTTTCCGATTTTCCTCCTTCATTAGGATTAGAAATCCCCCAATTAGGTCGAACTCGAGATTTTTCCTTGCTTTTCTTGAGTAGATCTAGGAGCAAATATCTAGATATTTATGAGTCAATTCATTCCTTTGACCCTTAGAACTTCATTAGGTTCCACTAACATTGTTCCCGAATTAGCAACTAGAGTTAGTTGGGTCACAAACGCACCCTTGGGCTTGCAGAGAAGCTTCATAAAGCAGATTGTCAGTGCATAGCCAACGTTAGTGTGGAAAAAAGGCATGTGATCTTTCTCTTTCCTTCATCTGTCATGTCTTCCCCCTCTGAGCTTATGAGGGGGGCAATGCTATATAACAAATGCCCCCTAAAGTGTGAGATCAGAGGCTGCAACGATGGGCGGAATACTTTACTTAACTGTAATTTTCCTTCTTCGTCAAAACGATAGAGAGGATCGAAGCTTCAGGTGGTACGGGGAACCTAATACAACACATATATATATAAAAATACTAAAATCATGTCCTGAGTCGGGCATTCCCATGCTCAATAGCTATGTCAGAGTGATTTTCTCCAAAGAGATATTACGATGTTGGCCGCCGATAAGCACAATGCGAATTTGGTGTCATAATAGAACCATATGATAAGTAATCTCCAAAAAACAATATACACAACTTGGGAGAGGAAACAAGGCTGAGTGATGCAAGCCTCTACCCAAGGTCTTGATTTCTGCTTCACTGAACAGCATAGATCGATACATGTGAATATATGCATTGATGTCAAACATGCATGAAATCATCTGATTACCAGTCAATAATGGAGACCATTAACAGATGCGAGGAAGGCCACCAATAATGGTGATGGTCTCCAAGTGATCCGAAAATAGGGCACTTAAGGCTTCTTGTCTAACTTATAAGAACCTCTCCACTTCCAAAGCTTTAAATTTTCCCTAGTCTTATTGATTAACCAATGCGGAATTAAGAAATTCTTGAAAGTATGGGTGTATGCTTGTATTTGTTTTCAATTGATTACTTGCTTTAATTTCTAATATTATGATGTAAATTAGTGTGCTAACACTAATGTATAAATACATATAATAGTAAATAAAATAGTAGAGATAATGCAACAATAAAACACACACAGAAATGAAAGTTTAGTTAGGGGTTCACCCACACTTCTTGGGCTACATCTTCATGAGCTCTAGTCAAGTCAACTAGGCTCTCTGGGATTATGGTATAAGTCTTTTTACAAGCTCTTTGGATCAACTCCTACTGTTCTACACTTAAACAGTGGGTTGAGACACCATTTTATCCCTTGGCTCTTGAAGCTCTGGCTCTTGGCTCTAGCTCTTAGCTCTTGGTTCTAGCTCTTGGCTCTGACTCTGGTGCTTTGGCTCTTGGTTCTGGCTCTTGGCTCTGACTCTGGCTCTTTGGTTCTAGCTCTCAGCTCTTGGCTCTTCACTCTGGCTTCTTTCTACCTTCTACCAAGTTACAACTCTCTCTAGGTTTTTCACTTGAACTCCAAGTGACTCCCTTGGCTGCTCTTTGCTTCTACGCTACCTCTTTAGCTTCTGCACTTCCTCCTTCACCTTGGCTTCCTACCTTGGCTTCAATTTCAGCAACAAAACCCCCAACAATCAACAACAACAACCAACAGCCTTTTCATTTTGTTGTTCTGTGGCTTTTTATGCCAAATCGGCGTTGCATATTAATTTTCCCTTTCGGACTCTGCAACTTCTAGCTTTGGTCCGCTTGAATCCCACTTATAGCATTCAATAATTATTGCATGATGCCTTTAGGGTAGGAAACCACCTGTTCCGTAATGGAATGGACCCATCGATGCTTGAAATCCTTTAAAAATAGTTGTTCTCAATTTACACAGAGAACGTTGTAAAAATACGGAAGAATCCGCAGAGAACATTGTTCCTGGACTTCAATTTTTCATAAATGCACCCTAAACTCCCACCAGGTCTACCCACAAGTCGTTGTCGCAAGTTGCAAATGGCCTATTCCATGGTTTTTCTTCATATTTAAAAATACGTTAAACTGTGAAAATAACGTAAAAATGGCTCCCTTCGAACTTAAAACAATATATATTTCCATTCACAAACCCTTTTGGCTCTAGTTTATCGCATCACACATATACATATAACATATGGCCGCTCCTCCGTAATGCTTTGATTTCAGTCCACTAATTTCAACGATCGCACCATCACATTGTCTGGGGTCTTGCTTTTGCCTTATGGTATCGCCGATTGTAATCTACCGATATCGACAATCGCAGTATTGCATCGGCCCGGTCGGATCGCATGTTATGCTCCCGACTTCCTGCTGATTGCGATTACTGATCAGATCTGGACCATTGATAGGCCAGATCTAATGGTTCCTATTCACTACCTCTTTGACCTCTGATAGGCTCTTGTTTTGCTAATTTCTCCTTTTTTGCCCCTTTCCTAAAGAACAAAAGGGGAACTTTTGTTTATGATAACTCCTTCATCTGAAGTCTGTTTTTGCCCATTCAAGTTGCATTGGATTCAAAATTAGGAGATCTCTGCAGTGAGACTATTTCCAATAGTATCTTGTGATTTTCAATTTTCTCTAATTTACAAAGGATTTGTGCCATTTGGCACCTTTTACCCCTTATATGAAGTCTTTTAGACTTAGAGGGTTATTCAGGATCCATTTTTGGATCTTGCCTTCCCACTAAGAGAACTTTTGGTCTCCAAAAGACTAATATACTGATCTAAATAGTAAATGAGAGTGACTCACCCTCTTCTTTCAGCCTCCCTACACTTGCCTTTCATAGTGCCTTTGAACCAAAGTTTCTGACCACCTCCCTTCATGGATGGGTTGGTCTTCCTGGGAAGAACTATCTTCCTCCTTGCCTTTCTATAGAACTTCTGCTGAAATGGTCACAGAAGGTTGTTTGAACTTATTTTCCTTGATCATTGATCCAAGGTGGCCCAAACAAATGTGAAGTACATCTTCTCCACAAACTTTCATTTGTGCCTGTTTGAAAGGCTGTCAACAACAACTATTAACAACAACAGGCATACAGACAACAACTAGATGGACTAACTCCTACTTCAACAAAAGAAATAGATTTCACATCTTCTGAACACCTTCATGTCTTGTATCTGCATACAAATGATGGATTTAGTAACAAGCCCACAAAACATGCCTTTAAAAAAATGACCCTTCAGTCAAGCATGTAGAAAAAAACCATCAAGACTCTTTTTCAAAAGATGAAACACTTCATCATTATCTCCATTTGGAGACCAAGTTAACTTCTCCCAAGTCAACATGGCATCAAATGCAAGTCAAAGCAATCAACCTTTCAAGTTAATTACACATACATGTTTAAAAACAAGGAAATCATTAGCATCCGTATGTTCATGCATATCAAACTTATGCATGCATTTCATCCTTCAACTTTTGCTTAAGCACACTGTACTTTCGAAGCTGAAA
Source organism: Pinus taeda (assembly GCA_000404065.3). Lineage (NCBI taxonomy): Eukaryota > Viridiplantae > Streptophyta > Pinopsida > Pinales > Pinaceae > Pinus > Pinus taeda. Next base: position 164,322 of record APFE030616850.1, on the reverse strand, counting down.
TGAAATATAATGTAGATGCATCAATAGACATACTATCTCAATCAGATAAGAACTCTAACCATTCCTTACCAATCCCTTTCAAAGGTACTACCTTTGTCTGCACATCAGCATCATCATGTGAATCATTCTGAGACACATCATTCATGGAATCTTCACTTACATTTCTGCCATCTTCTCTTTCCACTTTCTTCATCTTTTGTGGAAGAATTGCTAGATTCAGAGTCCAACATTTTGCAACAAGATGTCCTTGCTAATGGCAGTAAGTACACTACATGTGCATCCTCTTGACAGCATGATTTGCCTTGTCCAATAGACCTTTGCCTTCTTGCCTCTTTTCCTTCTTCTGCTTCCTGTATGTGGCCATTCTCTTCCAACATCTAGAAACATCATGGTTATCCAAACCACAAAAGGAACATGCAATTCTTTTCCCATACATGTGTGGAAATTCATCATGCTCTTCAAAATCAAAATGAATATGTCTAGAACTAGATTTATACCTTTCTCTTTAACCTTTATTGCCTCTATGCAGAGGTGAAGCAAATGAAGAAGTGGCTCCCTTTGGAACACCATCAATCTCTTTAAGGTTGTTGGAGTCTCCCCAACTAGCTAGTTCAAGTGTGTGCTCCTAAACACCTACATTCTGCAAATAATGTTTCAAGCCATTTCATTCCTCTTGAATACAACCTTCACATTTCTGAGGTAGAGGACATGAAATGAAACTCCTTGGGATTGTTTCAATGGCCTTCATGGCAACCTTGGAATTTTCTCCATAAGCTTGTCCATAGCCAAGACCCAAATACTTAGGCCTTTCCTCAACCATTATTGGTTCAACAATACCTTGTGCATGCTTTCCCAAGCCCTTTCCTTCATAGCCCATCTTGGACATTAACTTGGAAACTATGCATTTAGTATGTTTTTCAAAAGAACCAATATAAGCATTCTTAGAATAATTTGAAGACAAACTGGAATTGTTTACCTCTTCTTCAAGATGATACTTGACTAAGGTTGCTTGGGAAAAAAAGAGCTATGTTTCCAACTCATGCATCCTTTTTAGGTTCATATTTTCAATATGAAGTTACCTCTCCATTTCCTGCAATTTGTCAGCAAGCAACTGCATTTCTTCCTTCATGGAATTCAACTGCTTTCTAAGCATGTTTGCTTTTCCTTCCATCCTCATAAATTTCTCTCACCATATCCATCATGGTGGAAAATTCTTGCTTCATGTATTCATCAAGGAATATTGTGAAGAATGCAGAATTTGAGGACCCACTTGCAGAAGTTGTCATTATGCCAATGAACAAAGAAACTTCAACAAGATAAATAAAGAGCTTATTTAAGCAGCCTCTTGCAACAAACCTCTTCTTCTTTGGATTGTCTTGAAGTCCTTGTGATAAAAGAATTCCTTTAGCCCTTCTTTCTATTTGTCCTTCCTGGATTGAGCTATCAAAAACTTTCCCTTTACCTTTGCAAACTCATAAAATAGTCAGTCTGCAAAACAAGCATACAATCAGCCTCTTGCTATTCAAACACATTTAAGACAAGAATTATTTGCTTTGATAATCAAGATTTCTGATATAACCTTCTTTGAAGGTTGGGTTAATCAAACCTAGCTCCAATACCACCTGATTTGAAAATGGGGCACTTAAGGCTTCATGTCTAACTTACAAGAACCTCTCCCACTTCCAAAGCTTTAAATTTTCCCTAGTCTTATTGATTAACCAATGTGGAATTAAGAAATGCTTGAAAGTATGGGTGTATGCTTGTATTTGTTTTCAACTGATTACTTGCTTTAATTTTTTTTGTTCTACTATAAATTAGTGTGTTTGCACTGATGTATAAATACATATAATAGTAAATAAAACAACAGAGATAATGTTGCAATAATACACACACAGAAACGATAATTTAATTAGGAGTTCACCCATACTTCTTGGGCTACATCTTCGTGAGCTCTAGTCAACTCAACTAGGCTCTCTGGGATTATGGTGTAAGTCTTTTTACAAGTTCTTTGGCTCAACTCTTGCTATTCTACACATAAATAGTGGGTTTAGACACCACTTTATCCCTTGCCTCTTGAAGCTCTAGCTCTTGGCTCTGGCTCTTGGCTCTTGGTTCTGGTTCTTGGTTATGACTCTGTCTCTTTGGCTCTTGGTTCTAGCTCTTGGCTCTAACTCTAGCTCTCAGCTCTTGGCTCTAACTCTAGCTCTTTGGTTCTAGCTTTTAGCTCTTGGCTCTTCGCTCTGGCTTCTTTCTGCCTTCTATCAGTTTACAGCTCTCTCTAGGCTTTTCACATGAACTCCAAGTGACTCCCTTGGCTTCTCTTTACTTATCCGCAACCTCTTTGGCTTCTGCGCTACCTCTTTCACCTTGGCTTCTTGCCTTGGCTTCACTTTCAACAACAAAACCCCCAACAATCAATAACAACAACCAACAATCTTCTCGTTATGTTGTTCTATGAATTTTAAAACCAAATTGGCATTACCTGTTCATTTTCCCTTTCGGGCTCTGCAACTTTTGGCTTTGGTCTGCTCAAATACCTCTTCTAGCATTCAATAATCATTGCATAATGCCTTTAGGGCAAGCAGCTACCTGTTTGGTTTACACAGAGAACGTTGTTAAAACATGGAAAAATCTAAAGAGAACATTGTTCCCGAACTTCAATTTTTTCATAAATGTGCCCTAAACTCCCATTGGGTCCGCCCACAAGTCGTTGTCGCAAGTCACAAATGGCTTATTCCAAGGTTTTCCTTCATATTTAAAAATATGTTAAACTGTGAAAACAATGTAAAAATGGCTCCCTCCAGACTTGAAACAATATATATTGCCATTCACAAACCCTTTCGAGTCTGGTTTATCACATCGCGCATATACATATAACATATGGTTGCTCGTCTATAATGCCCCGATTATGATCTGCCGATTTCGGCGATCGCACCATCGCATCGCCTAGGGTCCCACCTTTGCCTTGTGATATTTCTGATTGCGATCTGCCATATCAGCAATCATGGTATAGCATCGATCGGGTCCCATCACATGTTATGCTTCCGACTGCCCATCGACTACCACCGCTAATTACGATTTCCAATCGGATCTGGATTGTTGATCGGCCAAATCTAATGATTCCTATTCACAGCCTCTTTTACCTTTGATAAGCTCGATTTTTGCTAATTTCTCATGTTTTTAGCCTCTTTCCCAAAGAACAAAAGGGGAACTTTTGTTTATGATAACTCCTTCATCTGAAGTCCATTTTCACCCATTCAAGTTGTGTTGGATTCAGAATGAGGAGATCTCTGTAATGAGACTATTTCTAAGAGTGGCCTGTGATTTTCAATTTCCTCTGATTTACAAAAGATTTGTGCCATTTAGCACCTTTTAGACCTTAAATGAAGTCTTTTAGACTTAGAGGTTTATTCAGGATCCATTTTTGGATCACCAAGATGCACAGTACAATATAATGAGTGTGAACGATGTTTTTTTCATAAAACACCCATAGTATCGCTTAACCAGGATCTAATAATGAGAACCCCTGATCAAACACAAGGCAACCTACCACTAATATCTACAAGTACCAAGGCACTGAATGTGTTTCTGGATTGTCTTCCTAGATAGAGTGTTGAAGTCGATAGGAAGGGAATAATGTGTCCTGCATCAATCGACATGAAACGGGACAAGAATGATTTGTTTTTGAGGAATCTTTGAGCATTGGGTCTAAACAACAAAGGGTATGATGAAAGGATATGTTTGATGGGTTGATGGAGGAAACAAAAGGTTAACCATTGAACAATAGAAGGCACGGTTTTAACCATGCCGCACTAGACTCTTGAACACCAAAGAGTGTTAGGATACAAAGATGCAACAACATTGGGGTATTTAGGATAAAATCATAGTGTTGGGCAGCGAGTCCCTCACATAATGGTTTTTGGGCTTAAAGCCCACAATTTTGGGGATATTGGTATTGTAAAGGCTCTGCGAAGTTCACGGAGCATGAGTTGTAATGAGTCAAGTCAAAGGGTAGTCCGCCCAAAAATAAGTTAAAAAAATAGAAAGTGAGTCGGCCTGCCCATGGTCTAGGGACCATGAGAATGTATAAATAAAGCAAGGCTCTAGGTGTAGAGGACAATTTTTTTCAAAGCGTTGGAGAATATATATAGTGTATGGGTTGTTAATAGAGATAGTCACTCTGAGTCTGTAAGTCTGACTTGAGGTTGTAGTAGGAGATAGAAGCTCTGCAACTGTGTGCACGGAGGCCTGGTAGAGTCTGCAATTGTGTGCACGGACCCCTGCAATTGTGTACGTAGGGAAGGAAGTGGATTGTAACTAGATAAAGGCATTAATAAAGATAAGTTGGTTTTGGAATATTGTGTATATGTTCTATATTCTGGTTTATGCATCTGTTTATGGTTTATGATTGCGAGTATGTTTGTTATGTTAACTGGTAACTGAAAGCATTGTGCCAGCTTAAGTAATTTAAGATTTGTTAACACTCCAAGAAAATCTCTTAGGTTGTAGCCTGGAGATGCCTGGTAACATATAATCTTCAATATTGTTCTCTAAATTATTGGAATAAATGATGGTTTGGATCAAGTTAGATAACCATTTCAGCTCTATTTTCACGCATTGCATGCATCAATGCTCTCACCAATACAAGGCTTTAGACCACTAATGCTCAATAAGTTATAAATTCAATGGATAGATGGAGAATACAGACTATACCAATAGATTGCATACATAAACATACATCGATGGCTAGTTATAGGCAACAAAAGAGAATATTGACTATACTGGCAGATGCATATATGACCACATATGGATGGCTAGTTACAACTAGCAAAGAAGCTTGCAAATATAATAAATCAAAGTAGAGATAAGATGACAGTTATTTGGCCTTAGATACAAAGAAAACATGAACAAACTGTTCAAGTGCAAGCATAGAATAGCAAAGTGAATGGACATTGAACATATAATGGAAAAATAAGCTTATATTACTAGAATGAAGATGAGAAGCTTGAACGAATAGAGGAGGAATAATCTCCAAAAGTTAAACCTCTATTACATCTTACTTTAAACTATTTATAGCCTGTTTACAATGCTCCTGAGCTCTAAGAGGCTCGAAGTCTTATTTTGCATAATATGCATTGTTAACTTATTTGATGCCCTCTAGGCAAGCATGGGATCGATTTTTTCTGCTTCTAACAACAGAATTACTAATTTCAGATATTTTTGGTGGCTTTATGTGCTTATTAGAGCTTAGATTTACCTCAAGCTAAGAAAGGTAGGATCCAGGACCAACATCAAACCATGCTTAACCTGGTAGTTCGCCCTACCAGGTCGAGAGAGGGCTCTCTCTGGGTCAATCTCAGCCAAATATGATCACTAAGGGCTTGAGATGACTGATATAACTACTGATCTTAGGCTAGGTATACGTTCAAATCATTTTATTGAATAAAATTATATGCTTGTTGGCTCGAATGAAAAGGCAGATCTTGGGTGTAGGGAATGAGGCTCAGTCTTGCAGAGCTCTCAATGGGGCAAGGTAGGCAACTGATCTTGGCACTTCCAATCGAATAAAATTGAGGCATTAGATAGGTGAGGAGTTGAAGAGGGCAAGAGAAGCCATGGATTCTCTCCAAACGGGTGAAAACATCAAAAAACTAAAGCAAACCTTAGCTATAGCACTACAATTTCAGTGGATTCTATCTTCACTCTTGTTTGATTTAGTTAAGAAGAAATAAGATAGATAATGACATACATAACACATAAGTAAATTCACAAATATAGAAGAAAGCACTGTACCAAAAGAAAATTCCACACGAATCCCAAAGAGTGCTGCAAACCCTAGTCTCAATTCCTTAGCCAAAATGCTAATATGAGTGTACAATGAAGCTCTTTGCTTTTCTCAAAAGTCCAACCATTCTAATGACTGAAAAAACATAAGATATAGACAAAACATAGCTCATCCTAGCCTCTAGGGGTCGATCTCACATGTTTAGGATTTGTTCCAACTATTTCTAAACCGAGAACTAGAAATTAGGCAGTGGAACAACATGCCTCTAGAAACAAGGGAACTGATTCATTCAGTTTCAAACAACTTTTTATCAGATGAATCTACCTCCATAAGTGAAAATTTGACATATTTACATCATGATCCATCAATTTACATTAAATTACATCACAAATTTGACATTAAGAATGTCAAAAACTCAAATTGGCAAAAGCTAGGTGAAAAACAAAGCATTCTTGGTCAAACTAGGCCACATTTCCTCTATGCGTCGCGCCTGATTCTCTATGCATAGCGCCTGTTTGAAGCCAATTTTGGAGGCCTTTCCAGTGTCCAAATTCGCTCTAAATGTGCTTGTTGGAAAGGTTTTCCTGTCTACTTTCCAACCGAAGTGGAATTTTTCAATTTGGCCTCTATTTTTCCCTCCACAATTCAGTTCACCCAACACTACTCCTTGTATGTCAAAATAGGGGTAGTAAAGTCATTGTTTGAGTGTTTTTGACCTTTTTGAGGGCTCAAAACCTATCCAAATTTCTTGGCCATTGGTAGGAAATCATATTTTTCCATGCCAAATCTAAAAATGCTGAGTTTTTGTCATTTGGAGGCTCCCATCAAAAGCGAGCGCCAAGTGGCGTGGGGCATAGAGCAGACATTCCTGTTTTTTGAGCAAAAAATTCCAAAAATGCGAAAAGTGCCCCAAAGTTTTTGGGATTTGGGCTGAGTCTTCTCTATCAAGCATTGTGTTGGGACAAGGAAGCCTCAGCCAATATTTGAATTCTATCATGCTCCTTTCGCCTCTTTGATGCCCTTTTCAATTTTGCCTTTAAGTTCCTGATTCTCACCTTGCAGACTTTGTTTATTGCCATGTAATGAGATGCCATATGTCTCAACAATGCCTTCTCCTTGTTGGCCTTCTCCAACAACCTCTCTAAGTGGATATTAACTATTTCAACCCATGATTCCCGATCGGCATTGATCTCTTTCTCAAGTGAAGTGAGCTCCACCCTCCTCCTTTGGGCAGCTTGGCAATTCTCCCGAATGTTTTGCAACTCCATAATTGCTCGTTGATCTTCAAGCTACTTATTTCTTTGCTCCAGGTACTTTATGATCCACTTATCCCTCTCCAAGTTGAGGGAAAAGGCATTGATGTCCACCTATTTCTCTTGGATGACTTCTTTGATATTTGTGCTTTGCAGGCCCACATCAGTATCATAACCCTCAATGAGAATGAAATCTCGCTCACCTGAAGGCCCCTCATCCTGTAATGGCCTCTTGCCTTTGTCCTGAACATGTTGTGCTGATGACAGAAGCGAGACCCCTTCCACCCTGGGTGGAGATAATACTCGCTTTGCTACTGCGAACAACTGTCTAGTGCCCTTTTGATAAGTGATAAACACTGGCATACTAGTGGTCTGTGTCTCATGACCCTCATGCTGATAAGAAGGTCCACATGTCTCATGCAAAGCCTCTAGAGGTCCCTGAGGAGCTGTGAAAAACTCCCGAGAAATGAAGTCCTCCCAAGTGATGCCCTGCAAACCGAGCTGATGGATGACCACAATCTTAATGAGTGCAAAATGATATATACTTTTGAACTGTTGCTGAGGAGTCTTGTGTTGTACTAGGGTGGTCACCTTCTCAATGTTTTGGCACATGAAGTAGGGGAGCTTCATCATGCTCACCCTGGTAACATGCATCAGCAGCCTGATATGATATGCATATAAACAGGAAAACCGACCCTCACAGCTAAAATACTTCATTATCAGTTTCATTAAAGGAGCATATGAATATTTGAGGTATGAAAAAGGAAAAACCCTCCTGAGCTGTCTCAAATAACCGGGCTTGATGTATGGTTCATAATTTTGCATGTCAATTTGTTGTCTCTTGTTCCATTGCTCTCCAATGTTAGGAATACCGGTTGCTAGTGAAATAGATTTTGGTGTTAAAGTGAATGTGGCACCAGCTAGAGTGGCTTGACCATCATGTAAATAAAGCACAAACAAATGAGCTAACACATGATGAAACTAAATTTTAGCAACCATATCACAAAATTCATAGCAGGATTGGTGTTGGAAGCAAGTTATGGCGAGAGGGTAGGCCTGTAACTCAGCAATGGTAGTAGGTTCTTCTCAAATATGTTTACCACCTCTATGAGGCCTCCTGGGTTCATGTACCTCTATGGGAGAGTCACTGTATGTCTCTTCTTCATGATCATATGAAGGATCAAACTCCATTTCTGCTAGCGGGTGAGTTGTCTTGATGAGGAATAGGAAATTTATGGTGATGCTTGATTTTCTGCCACCAAGGGAAAAATATGTGAGGGACTGTGGAGGGAGGAAAAATGAGGATTTTGGGACTATTAGGACAAGGTTTAGTTAGGGAAATAAGGGATTAGGGAGTGATTTGGGAGTTTTGGGTATATCACTAGGGTTTGGGAATTTATATTTTAGGAGTTTGGGAAATGGGAATTGGGATAGGGATAGATGATTTTTTAGGAATATATGAGTTTAGGGAATAGGGGAATTAGGGGAAAAATGAGTGAAGGAGTGAAAGGGTGAGGAAATGGCAAAATGGACTTGGCAACCAAAATAAACGATGCAAACTCTAGGCATTGTTTTCTTTGAGAGATGCAAAGAGGTAGGGTTTGATTTTTCTTTACACAATCATCATAAACCTTAAAGAAAACTCTTCCACTAGCAACGAAGAGATGGTGACTTACTTGCAGAATGAGAGATTTAAGCGTTTTGGGCAATTGGAGAGAGTTTTTGAAGATTTCGGGCTTCGCAGCTCTATGCACCGCAACTCAAACCCAACGCGTTGTGCCCTGTTTATGCATCGTGCTAGTTCAAATTTCCACTGAGAATCGCAGCCCTATGTGCAGCGCCTGCTGTGTGTGCCACGCCACTTGCCCAGTGCGCCACGCCTCAAATTTTGGGCAATTTCTCCCAATTTCTCTTCTTTTGCTCAAACACAGCCTTTCTCTTACTCACACTTTGTTTCTTGAATGCAAATGAGCTTTTGATTTTAGGAAAACAATTATATACAAGGAGCTTTTAATTTTTGGTTCACAACAACCCACTTTTACAATGTTTGGAATACGACTTGACTTTTTAACTCTATTTTTGAGTTTTTTCACTTTATTTGAGCTTGTGATGAACTGAATGACTTGTGTTTTGTTTGCTTTGCAGGGGATTGGAGCTACTGAGGCTAGGGAAAGTGACCAAGGTTGCAAGTGAAGTGACTTGCATATGAAGGAAATAAAATTACACGAATTTATACAATAAAACCTGAAATACTCTGTTTTTCCTTAAAACCGATTTTTGAGGAAAAATACATCTCTAAGCACTTGATTATGAAATTTATTGGTACCAGAACCTCCTCATGTGCCTGCTAGCTGTTATTGGACATTTTGAAACCATTTTTGATGAAACCCTAATGAAACCCTAGACCTAATTACAATGAAACCCTATAAAAGACTTTTGTAATCTTAAGACAAAAAGGTGACTATATATGATTTTTTATGAAGAACATGAGCCAGTAGGTAGATGACATGAGGGAAACTGTAGGAGAAGCCACTACCATCAGATGATCCATGCACCTAATGGAATGCAACTGACTGGGCGGGACACCTAATATGCAATGCAACAAGAGGATTTGATCTCTGACGGAGGGATGAAGGTACCGACACTAACAATGCTATCTTGGAGTTCTTCTATGCCAGAGATTCTCCATAACGTTTGTTGGTGTGGTTGTTGCACCATCTAAGCTCCCTAAACTTTCTGTTTTAGGTTGCATTGTTCTGTGGCCCTTCTCTTTCGCTTTCCAGGCTTTGTTTCCTGGAAAACTGTCTCTCGGGTGCTGTTATATGTTGAAATAGGTCTTCAGGCCTTTATGTTTCCCTTATATAATGAAATATGTGAAAACACTCAAAAATGCGTGAAAAATGCTTTACCAGACTTCAAATATCATATATTCCACTTCTGAAACCCTTTCGATTCCGGGACTCATCGCAATCGCACTAGCCAATGCTCCTTTCATATTTTCATTATACAACGAAAATACATGAAATACATTAAAATTTGGGCTTCCGCGGACTTCAATATATATATATTTTTATTTCAAAACCATCTCAGGTCTAAGCTTTATCGCATCATTGCTATCTTTCATTCCCTTTGTATTTCGTTGAAACAACGAAAATACACAAAAAAACATGGAAAATGCTTGGGTGCGGATCTCAAAATTTATGAATTCCCAACTATGATGCCATTGGGTCTATCCCATCGGGCCGCTCGTATGTATGTGCATAGGCCCCTCCCATGGTATATTACTGATGCGACATAGCAATACGATAAATCGCAATCACTAATCACTCAACCCCCGGGCCTTTATATAACATAACATATGTTCTCCACCTCCATGACCATCAATGTGACCTGCCGATCCGATCATCGACAATCACTGATCGACAGTGTCAAGCACCCACCTTTAAAATATCCCCTCTGCTCGGCCGATTGCGATTAGCCACCTAGTTCTAGGGCATTGATTGGCCAAATCTAATGATGGTTGTTCATCCCTCTATTTAAGCCTACGTTTGTGGGTTTTTCACGGTTTTTTAAGCATTTTAGCCTCCTGATAGTGCATTTTTTCCCTTCCAAGGGCTTTCCTCTTGCACTGATTTTGATCATTAGATGATCTGTGAGCAAAAATTGAAGATTTGAAGGGCATTAATGGACTCATTGGCATGTTTTTAAGCATCCTTGGAGACTCTAAGAGCATATATGGATCCATTTGTGGGCCTTTTGCCAGCAAGACTAACACTGGCTCCTTCTAGGGATAAAATCCTCCCTGTGAGGTCTCAAGGATCAAAAATCAATGCCTTTCCTGAAAAACAAAGTCAAATCTTCCTTCTAGTGTTCCATTGGGCATGGAGTCTATTTTGTAAAGAAATAAAAACTGGAAAAACATATTTACAATGATAAGGATTTAAAGCCTTAAACAAAATAAAGTTTCAAGAACCACCTATTTATTGGGCTACCAAAAGTATCTTTTCCTTCTAGATTGTGCATAATGAATGTATTGTTTTGCTGAATTTGAGTGATGAAAAATGGACCTATCCATAAGGAGTAAACCTTGCCATGATTACCTTTCTTTTCCTTAAATGCATCCCATTTAAGCACCCAATCACCAACTTGGAAATTGTCCATTTTTGCCTTCCTATCAAAGGTTTCTTTGATTTTCTTCTAATGAGCTTTTGACTTCTCAACCAGCTGATCTCTGATCTCCTGTAGTTCAACCTGGTTATTCATTATTCTTACCATATCATTCTCTTCATATTATTCTTTTTGAAAGAACTGGCTGGATGGGGAAAATAGCAGCAGTGCCATAAACCAATTTGAATGGAGAATTCCTTATGGACTTTTTTATGGTAACTCGATTAGCCCATAGTGCAAACTTTAACTTGGAATCCCAACTCTTTTTGTTGTCTTCTAACGTTTTTTTAATTACCCTTACCAAACTCTTCTTAGATGATTCTTCCAAGCCATTTCCTTGAGGATAATATGAGGTAGAATGCACCACTTGAATTCCCATGGATTCAGTCATGTCCACCAATTCTTTTGCCTTGAAATTTGTTGCATTATCAGTGACTAGTTTGGTTGGGCAACCAAATCTAGTGAAAATATTATCATTCAAGAACTTTATGACAACTTGATGATTGGCATTCTTAGTGGGTATAGCCTCAATCCACTTGGTGAAATAACCAATGGCTACTAAGATCCATTTATGTTGGCCATTGGAATGTGGTTTGATCTCACCTATGAAGTCCAAGCCCCACTACTGGAAGGGAGCATTGACATGTATTGGCTTCAAGGGGAAATATTTTAGTTGTTATCTTCCTGCAAACCTCTGGCACTTGTCACAAGCTTTTACAAAAGAAAACACATCAGGAAATAGAGTAGGCCAATAATATCCAGCCCTCAAGATTTTGTGAGTTGTGGTTTTCCAATAATGATACCCTCCATAGAATGAAACTAGTGTATGACTTCCATAGATTTTTCTTCATCTAGACACCTCAAGAGGATTCTTGATGGGTCTTTCCAATAAAGAAGATTTTTATTAATGTAGAATTTATTTGTTCTGAGTTTAATGGCATGTGCTTGAATTGAGCTAAGCCCCGAAGGGACTTCTAGCTTTTGCAAGAAATGAACTATGTTGTAATACCATTCACATGTGGCTATATTTTCAACCAAAGACTGATTCTACTTTTGCTCTTCTGTTGCTCCCTTTGTCTACTCATCATTTGAATTCAGACTCAAGGAATTTATATCTAACAAGCTACAATTTTCTTCATCTATAAGTTTAGCCAAGCCCTAGCCTTTGACAAGCTTAGCGGGCTTCACCTCTATGTTAAACTCTATGAATTTTGCAATCCATTTACCTCTCTTCCCATCAATATCTAGCTAAGTTAAGACATCTTTTACTGAAGCTGAAGGTACATATGCAACTACTTTGGAATGCAGAATATAAATTATGAATGCCTTTAAAGACTCTATGAGAGAATAAACTTGTTTTTCAATAAGGTCATACCTTAGTTCAGCATCCCTTAAAGTTTTTCTAAAAAAGGCCATGTTGTGCTCTATGACTTCATCATTTTTCTGCAACATAACTATTGCAAGTGTATCATAAGAGGCAAAAGAGAAGATACAAAAATCCCTAGTGTAATCTAGGTTGATTAGAGTGGGAGATTCCATGATAGCTTGCTTGATGGCTTCAAAAGAGCTTCTTGAAGCATCTGTCCATTTTATTTCTGCTCCTTTCTTCAACATGGAAGTGGTTTGCTTTACAAGCTCTGCAAAGTTTGGAATGAACCTCCTTACGAAGTTAATCTTACCGAAGAAGGATTGAATGTCCCTTTTTGACCTTGGGATGGAGAATGTCTGGATGGCTTGAACCCTTGCTGGATCAATCTTCACACCTTCAGTAGAAACAATATGTCCTAGAAGTTTGCCTTGTTCTAGAGAAAACTGTGACTTCTTTGGGTTCATTGAAATTCCAAACTATTTGCACTTTAGGAAGACCTTCTTCAAATGTTGTAAATGGTCTTTGTGGCTGCTAGAGAAGATTGTTATGTCATCAAGATAAATAAGGACAAATTTTTCCTTCTCTCCCACAAAGGCTATGTCCATGGCCCTCCGAAAAGTAGCCTCAGCATTCATCAGTCTGAAAGGCATCTTGGAGTACATGAAAGTGCCCCAAGGAATAGTGAAGGCAGTCTTTTCCTAATCTTCAAGATGTATAGAAATCTAATTGTAACTTGAAAATACATCTAAGAAAGACATGACTTTAGCCCCAAAACTCTTTGTAGCAAGTGTTCCATCTTAGGGAGGGGATAGTTTTCTTTTTCAGAGCATTTGTTCAAATTCCTAAAGTCAACACAAAGCCTGATTTATCCATTTTTCTCCTTACTACCATAATGTTAGCTATCCACTTTGAATACCTTAGGGGAACTATGATTTTCACATCTAACGGCTTCTTGATTTCTTTCTCAATAAAAGGCAATAAGAGAGGGCTGATATGTCTTAATTTCTGCTTAAAAGGGTTGGTGTTCTTTTTCAGTGGGATCTTATGTTGAATGATGTTCGTAACATAGGTTTTGAGATCACTATATTCCCAGAACAAATGTCAGCAAATTGCTTCATGAGGGTGCAATACTTGTTATTCTAGGCAAAGGACAATTGAGTGGACAAACTTATGTATTTCGGATGTGTTGGGCTCCCTATATTATGTTTACGAACAACAGACTCAATGTCTCTTTCAGCAGGCTTATATGGAACATCTTTTTGGTCGAACAGCTTCTCTAGAGGCACTAATCCCTTTGGTATATGGTTACTAGGTAGCTGGATGATGCTTCCTCAGCTTATCTCATTTTTTAACTTGGGCTGGCCGCATTCTTCCTTGGTTTCATTTTCTTGGTCGATGTGTGTTTTAGCAAATTCCTCCACGACTTGAAAAAACATGTTAATTTCCTCATCGTCTTCAAAAACTATCCAATATTTGACATTGTTAGGCAGAGATGGTCTATATTTTACCTGAACTTCATAGGTCAATTTAGGAGGGAAAGGAGGAATAAACATGCTAGCAGAGATAGCAAGGGAGTCAACACGCTGGTTCTTCATTCTTGGAATATAAGAAATGCTGAAATCATTAAAAGAATCCTTGAGCTTCCATACCTCATCTCTATATGCTTTCAACCTTGGATGCTCAGCTTGAAAAGTTTTATTGACCTGCTGAATGATGAGTTTGACATCTCTAAACAATTTCAGGCCTTTCATACCCATTTCTTTGGCAGCGTTTAAGCCCAAAATCAAAGCTTCATACTATGCTATGTTGTTTGTGACCTAAAAGGTTAATTTTAAAGATAAATGAATATATTCTTATGCTAGGGACACAAGGACTGCACCTGCCCTTGCAGCTTCTTTAGAGCAAGCTCCGTTGAAGAACATGTCCCAAATCTGCGAGCCTTCTTCTTCAGTGATTTGGCACACTGGTTTACTGAGTTGCGTGGAGACCATCTAGGATTCTTCAATATGAAGAATACATGCTCCAAAACTAGCATCAACAGCATAGATGGGATGATTAGTAGCATTCTTCTCATCACTGATGATATAAGCCAACAATGCCTCTCTGTATAATCTCTTGCTCTCACCTCCGAAAACTAGGAGAGTAGCATAAGATAGATCATTTTGTAATGATCCATCTAATCTCTTGATCCAACCTCTGGAAAGTAACATGCCAAACTTGGGGGGTACATTAGCTACCACAATATCAATCATCATGCTTTTCATAGGTAGTTGAGACAAAGTGATGGCTAGGTCCTTGATTAATCCTAGACATTTAACTTTTCTAGAGTCAAACGAAAATAGGTCATGATAAGGCTTAGTGATGTCAAGACCCAACTCATCCATGACAGCCTTGGGAATTAGATTATGGCTAGCTCTAGTGTCCAAAAGGCAGTTGTGGAGGACTTTTTCATGAATAGTCAAAGAGACATAGAACGATGGGGATCTGTCTTCACAATTTTCAATCATTGGGCTGAGAATAACAGCTGGCTCGTCATCTTGTAGATTTACATAGTCAGTGGAGGCTTGGATGACTTTAGGCTCAAGGGCCTTGATCTGAAAATCACTTGTGAGTGACCTCAATTAATGAATGAATGAATGAAAGTATTACAGACTCGTGTTGGTGTATGTCTATGTTATATTAGGGAACGGATCGATAAGATTGAAAAATACATAGACATAAGAAAATGGAAAACATTAAGAGAAACACAGTAAGAAAATATAAGAACACAACAAATTAATAAGGAGTTCACCCAATCCTCTTGAGGTATGTCTTTGGTCCAGAATTCAGTGGTGACCTTCTTTTATTGTGTCATAAAGCAGAGTTGTTACAACAAAGAGCTCAAAATGAGTCTCTCGAAATAGAGGATGCTCTGTAGGGTGGTTCTTGGATTCCCCAAGCCATTAGAGTGCATAGAATCTTTCTTACTAAGTCTCGAATTCAACTGGTCTTGATGGGATGAGTACAATTTGGTACTCAATTCCTGACAGATATCCTCACAGGGATTGCTTGAACCTCTCAAGCCTTCTGCCTACTTGATGTTGCGTTAGCTCTGCAGGTCAGCTCATCTTTCTTCATCTGCTTCTGTCTCTTTTGTCTCCTTCTTCACTGTTCTCTTCTTTCTGATAGTGTTTTTTTCTTCCTCTCTTCTATTTGACAGTCTATTCATGGCTTAAAGCCAATATGTCTCATGACTATTTGTTTCCTCTTCTACCCCTTCGGATTGCCTACTGCTATTCGCTTGGACTTCCCTGCCTCTGCGTCACTGCCACTATGTAACGTCTCACAAGGAAGTGGCCACTTGTCCTCCCAAGAACTGCACCAGCTCTTCCTCAAATGGTTCAGTATTTCGGTTACTCTATGTAATAATTCATCCACCAGCTGAGTAGTCAAATCGGACTTCAGACTTTTATATGTCGTCGTTTACTTCTCCCACTAGATCCGGTTTCCCATCCGGCGCATCCTCTATTGTTAGATTTGGAGCCCCCAGATCCTAAAGTGTTCGCTCTTATCGCACGGTTGACTTGCTCAGAGATTAGCCCACGATGAGAGGTGGTTTTCTCTCTCATCCGCTAAACACACATTGTTCACTATATGGCATCGCTGGGTCTCCTGACAATTCCACTTACCGACCCAACATGCCTCTGATATTTCGCCAGTTTTGGGGCGCGGGACCCTCCCTTTTCTTTAGCACTTTTCACACAATTTTTGGCTTTTCCTTGTGACTGAGCGCTTGGGGCCTTTCCATTTCAAGGGGTTTTTCCCAACGATGCGCATCCGAAATGGCCTCCGTTTTCTAACCTGGACTTCATAATTGCTAGTTTTCATCCTGCGCGTCTCCATGGGCCTCGGTTAGTGTGCTTTTACCGAGGTCCTTGTCATTCCTTATTGGCTATAGATTGCCACTATCTAGAGGTCTTCCTGATAGCTCATTGTTCACAAGTTTGAAGTCTGTCCTGATTTGATATAGTCATAGAACTATAATAATTTTCATGGATCCAATTTGGATCACGGTGTTCTCACTAAAAAGGTCTTTGGACCACCAAAAGCTGGTTTTCAAGCATTGACTAAGTGAGGGTACAATTAGCTCACTTTTCCAATCTCTATCCACTTTGCATTGCTCGGCTTTCAACCCTTGAGCCCAACCCTGAGGTACTCAACATCTCCTCTGTGCATCGTCCTTACCTTTCTATCTAGAATTCTGTCTTGCCTGCAATTCATTAAGATATTCAGGTAACAGATCATCAATAGAATGCAATTGACTCTGCTCTTCGGGATCCTCAATCAGTGAAGGTTCAAATAGTCTCAAGAAATCTGCATTTACGACTAAGTAGATGTGCATGTAAGCTGGTAGATCAAGGCGAAAAGCATTCTCACCAACTTTCTCAAGTATCTTGAAAGGTCCATACCTAATAGGCTTTAGCGTTTTACCTTCAGCTTGCATTCTGTCCTTACTGATATATAGCCAGGCCTAGTCACCAACTTGGAAACTGTGCTCCATCTGATGCTTGTCATGCCTGGCCTTGTATTTGGCTTGGCTCTTTTCCAGTTGTTCCTATACTACCTGGTGCACCTCTTGGATTTTTTCAATGAACCTAGTTTCCTTGTCCACATCGTTGTGTCGCTCAATTGTTGTGTCTTTACCAAAGACAAAATCCAAAGGAGACCTTGGTGTGAAACCAAAACAAGTCTCAAAAGGAGATCTCTATGTAGAAGAATGTTTTGCTCCATTGTAAGCATGCTGCACATAACACAAATGCTCATCCCAAAGCTTAGGATGTTTGTTGCAATATCCTCTGAGAAATTGGATCACTGTCCTATTAACTACTATCTGGCCATTGGTTTTTGGATGAAAAGTTGTGCTTTTCTTCAGTTTGGTGTCCATCATTTCCCACAGAATTGACCAAACATTTCCCACAACAACATACAAATAATCATGACCTTTCCTAAATTTAGGTAGTTCTCCAACAAAATCCATGGAAACACTTTCCGAAGGGTGAGAAGGATCTGGTAATGGAGTGTACAAGCCTAGTTTTCTATTTTTGGGCTTGCTTTTAGCACACATAGTACACCCTCTTACATATCTAGAAACTGTCTCATTCACTTTTGGCCAATAACAAAATCTTTGCATCTGTGCAACTGTTTTACTTACCCCAAAGTGATCTGATATTAGAGAAGTTGGTGCTTCTCGAATCATCTTTACTCTTTCATTTTGTGGAATGCATAGCTTATCATAATGATATAAGAGCTAGTCCTTTACATGATAATCCAATTCTTTTATTCACTTTCCTTGACTTAAAGTTTCATATACATATTTAAAGTCTATACCTTGAGCATATTGTTCAATGTAGCTCTTATGTAACACAGAATTATGCTTAAGTATAGTAGATGCATTTATAATGGGTCTAGATAACATATTTGCAACTTTATTGTGCATGTCCTTCTTATATTTGATGACCAAATGAAATTGTTGTAGAAAAACCATCCATCTATAGTGTCTTGATTTCTGATACTTAGTTTGGGAGTGTAGATATTGAAGTGGTTGATGATCAGTATGTGTTACTATCTCTTTGCCCATTAAGTAATGCTTTTCACTTTTTCACACTCTGTACTAATGCATACAATTCTTTATCATATGTAGGATAGTTAACTACTACAAAATTAAATGTCTCAGAATGATAACATATGGGTTTATCATGCTATTTCAACACTTCTCCCATGGCATAGTCACTGGCATCCATTTGGATCTCAAATGGTCTTTGAAGATCAGGTAGTGCTAGTACATTTGCTATACTAATATTTTCTTTCAAGGTGTCAAACGCTTTTTGTTGTTTTCCTCCCCACTGAAACACCTTGTTCAATCCTGTTAAAGCATGTAAGGGAGTTTCAATTAAGGAGAAGTTAGAAATGAACTTTCTCCAATATTGTTCTGCTCCTAAGAAGCTTCTAATGTCTGTAGCAGATTTGGGTTTAGGCCAGTTCACAATGACTGCCACTTTAGAGGGATCTATCTTCAATTCAGCACCCACTACTATATGTCCCAAATAATTCAAAGATGTTTTGCCAAATTCACATTTTGAGAGTTTAGCATGAAGTTTTTTGCTTTTCAAAACATCTAGTATCTGCTTAACATGCTTTAAATGTTCTTCCCAAGTTTTGCAAAATATCAGAATGTCGTCCAGATACACAATAACAAAATCATCAAGAAAAGGTTTGAGTAAATCATTCATTAGTCTCATGAAAGTAGCAAGAGAATTAGTTAAGCCAAAAGGCATAACCAACCACTCATACAATCCCTGCTTTGTTTTGAAAGCAGCGTTCCATGCATCTTGTTCTACAACTTTGACCTGATGGTATCTGTTACACAGTAATTTGTCACTGTCTCCCTGCCAGTCTCCCTACTGTGTCATGAAATCAAATCCATCATGCTCATGCTCTCTAAATTGGCCAAATAACCCTCTTTGCCAAAGTTTATTTGATCATCGCGACTGTTATTGAAATAACCACGCTGACTGGTGGCTTCTAGTGCAACTGGTGCGCTGTCAGTGCGGAAGCACACGGGTTTTCTGCGCTGGTCGAATTTCATAGCCAGCGCACCCTCTGTTTGTATTAAGTCACGCTGACATAGTCTCTTCTGTTATCAAGACGCGACGTCAGCGCTCTAGTCCAGTTATTCACCCACGCTGATCCTGTTTAGGCGAATTTGTTCTAACAACCAGCCTTCCAGATGACTCCAGACCTGGTTGTTGGCCTTGTGAATGTCGCCCTCCCTTCTATGGCATGTCTGTTCGTCATATGAGCCACCTTTCTTGGAGATAAGCTTATCCTTCCACCATTCATGGAGACTCCTTCTCCTATATAAGCCTCCACCATTGCCATGAGCAGCTAGTTTTTTTGATATAGTTTTTGACATAGAGGAATTCATAGTGTTTTAGTGCTGCTCCTAATAGGCAATTGGTGTGTTAAGTGTGGATTGCTAGAGAGCTTAAGGAAGGTTGTGAAGTCTTGTTGCCTTGTGTGAGAGCGAGAGTTGTTTGTCTTGGGAGATCTACCCCCAAGGGTGAATGCTTATGAGACTTGTTGGCTGGACCCTCTTGAGAAGGACTCGACGTCAGAACATTGGTTGTATCTTTCTCTGTTTTTGATTAATAAAAGATAGATGACTACTGTTATGGTTCCATTCTCATTTGTCTTGTAATGGTTAATGTGAATTACATCCTTTCTGACTGATGTATAGTTGCTTTTACTAGATTCACGCTTGTGTTTGTTTTCTCTTTGCATGTGTAGGTGCCCATCCACGAGGATAGTGGAGGATCGTGACCGACCAGAGCAAAGGAGCGAGAGTGGCATCTCTTCATCAAACAATAGCGCTGGAATCCACGTAGGTGTTCATTGCCCACTTTTTAATTGCAACTAGGAGCCTGCATAGTAGCATTGATTGATTGTTGCTAGACTCGTCTGGGCTAGTAGGGATCGCCTCTATCCATAGAGGGGATTTACCTCTCCAACAGTATCCACTATGCCAGTCTAACTTGGAAAAATAAATAGCTTGTTTCAATTGATCTAAAAGATCATCTATGCAAGGAAGGGGATAATGGTTTTTTATTGTTATCTTATTCAATGCTCAGTAATCAATGCATATTCGCCACGAGCCATCTTTCTTTCTCATCAAGATGATTGGTGACCCACATGGTGATGTGTTAGGTCTAATAAACCCTTTCTCGAGCAACTCCTACACCTGCTCCTTGATTTCAACATTCTCTAAAGCGGACAACCTTTACATTCCAATGTTAGGCAATGGAGCATCTTGCTGCAAAATA
The DNA here is from genome assembly GCA_000404065.3 of Pinus taeda. Classification (NCBI taxonomy): domain Eukaryota; kingdom Viridiplantae; phylum Streptophyta; class Pinopsida; order Pinales; family Pinaceae; genus Pinus; species Pinus taeda. Next base: position 143,889 of record APFE030616850.1, on the reverse strand, counting down.
ATATCATGCACTATTTCCTTTTTGGGTAGCGGACCTTTAGGTTCTTGAAACAAGATATCATACTTTGAAACAACCTTTTCTAAATCAGCTTGCTATTTAGCATTACAGCGCTCAAATACATTGGTTTTATCAGGTTTCTTTTCCTTTACAACCAATAGTAAGAATTTTTTGCATGAATTTATCATTCATTTCATCTGTCTTGAGTTTATGAGAGTATAACTATTCTTGAGCTTATGAACTCTTACAAAGTATTTGATTCCATCTTTAACAAGTAGATACTTGTTCTCAGCTCTATAGAAAATAGCTTTTCTGTCATACAAGTAAGCACTTCCTAAAACAATTCCACATATATCCAAAGGAATTATGTCTAACTCAACTTCATCTACAAATGCTTACCTAAAATAAAACTTAAGTTTTCATTGTCTAGTCACTTGTAGTTGTGCTTTGTCATCTAACCATCCTAATGGGTATGGTTTCTTGTGAGGTGTAGTAACTAATCCCAATTTTTTTACAATTGATTTAGAAATTAAATTTACTTGTGAGCCACTATCAAACAAATTTTCAATCTTTTGATGCTTGGAAATAACTTGAATATGGAAAAGATCATGTCTTTTTCTCTCATTTTCTTCATCAATAGTAGATTGTGGACAATTACTAGTAGATGCTTCAGAATTCTTACCTCTTATACCTGTGGCTGCAATAGTTGTTTCGTCTCCTGAGTCTGACCCAAAATATTTTTGAATAGATGCAGCAGCCTTCTTCTTCTTGCCCTCGAACTTCTTAGGTCTTAGCTCTAGATGCAGAATCCAATAGTGCTCATCATCATGCCCATCCTTCTTACAGTGAGTGCATGAAGACTTTCTCTTCTATGTAGTGTTAGCCTTCCTTGCTTTCCATTTCTATTTTCTTTTCTCCTTATTATTGCTTGCAGTGGGTTGGGATGATCCCCCAACTTCTGGACTTCCATTCTTTCTTCTAGCTTCTAGATGAGTCGCTTGAACATATACCTCATCTATACTAATGGGATTAAACAGGAGGATAGTGTGCCTCATGTAGCTGTGTAGACCACCAATGTACTTCAACAGAGTCTCAAGTGATTCTAATGAGATTCCTATAATCAAGGCTCTCTTTTTGAATTCTTGGGTGTATCCTTGTACACTTTTCCCTTTCAACTATCGAAGATTTTTCCAACTCATCATGGCTTGTTGCATGTAGGCCAATGGATAGAACTTCTTTTTCATTGTAAAAACAAATTCACTCAAGATAGAAATGGTATTACCATGCCTTTTCATGGAAACTTGGGTCCTACCTTGCCACCAAACTAAGGCAGTGTCTCCAAGGCGTAGGCTTGCCAACTAAACCTTGCTCTTGTCTGAGTCGATACTCTACACTCTGCAATAAACATCAATTTGTCTACTCCAATTGTCTAGCTTTTCTGCATTCAACTCTCCATCATATATAGGTAAATCAAATTTAACATCTAGTTTAATCAAATATGCCTTCCTTTTGTGTTTAGGGCTATTAGAAGGTGTGAGAAATCTTTCTTCTTTCCCTTTGCCTTTTGAGTGGTCATAGTGGAGACACTCATCTTCTCCTTTGTCTTGTTTGGAGCCTGACGAATCTTCATCTTTATGTTTTCTAAAGTCCTTATACATTTCCTCTACCATGGACCTTAGGGCTACGAAACTATCTAAGAATTGAGGGTCTAGCCCCACAAAACCTTCCTCTAACATTGTCTTCTAAGGATAGACTCTCCATATTTCAGGATTAGTTTCGACCAACTCTCCTTCTCCTAATTTGAGCTTTGATCTAGTTAGCATTCAACAACTAAATCCAACACAAGATTGTCTAACCTTAACAGCCTAGAGCTTTGATACCACTTGATCTGAAAATCACTCATGAGTGACCTAAGTTAATGAATGAATGAATGAATGAAGGTATTACAGACTCCTGTGCTGGTGTGTGTCTATGTTATCTTAGGCAAAAGATCGATAAGATTGAAAAATACATAGACACGGGAAAATGGAAAATAGTAAGAGAAACACAGTAAGCAAATACAAGAACACAACAAATTAATAAGGAGTTCACCGAGTCCTCTTGGGCTACGTCTTCAGTCCAGCTTCCAGTGGTGGCCTTCTTTCATTGTGTCTTAAGGAAAAAATTTTACAACGAGGAGCTCAAATTAAGTCTCCTAAAACAGAGGATGCTCAGTAGGGTGGTTCTTGGATTCCCCAAGCCACTAGAGTGCATAGACTCTTTCTTACTAAGTCTCGACTTCAACTGGTCTTGATGGGATGAGTCCAATTAGTACTCAGTTCCCAACAGATATCCTCACATGGATTGCTTGAACCTCTCAAGTCTTCTGTCTACTTAATGTTGCCTTAGCTTTGCAGGTCAGCTCGACTCTTTGCATGTGCTTCTGTCTCTGCTATCTCCTTGTTCACTATTCTCTTATTTCTGACAGTGTTTTTTTCTTCCTTTCTTCTTTTTGATAGTCTGTTCATGGCTTAAATCCAATACGTCTCATGACTGTTCATTTCCTCTTCTACCCCTTTGGATCACCTACTGCTATTCGCTTGGAGTTCCCTACCTCTGCGTCATTGCCACTGTGTAACATCTCATAGGGAAGTGGCCACTTCTCCTCCCACTAACTACGCCAACTCTTCCTCAAATGGTTCAGTATTTCAGTTACTCTGTGTAATAATTCATCCACTAGTTTAGCGGTCAAATCAGACTTTAGACTTTTATATGTCGTCGCTTAATTCTCCCCCTAGATCTAGTTTCCCATCAGGCACATCCTCCACCATTAGATATAGAGCCCCCCAGACCCTACGGTGGTTGCTCTTATCGCGCAGTTGACTTGCTCGGACGTTAGCCCGCGATGAGAGGCGGTTTTATCTCTCATCCGTCAGACACATGTCGTTCGTTGTATGGAGTCACTAGGTCTCCTGAAAATTCCACTTACCACCCAACATGCCTCCGATATTCCACCGGTTTTGGGGCATGGGACCCACCCTTCAGTTTAGCGCTTTTTCCATGGTTTTAGGCTTTTCCTAGTGACCAAGTGCTCGGGGCTGTTCCATTTCAAGGGGTTTTGCCCAGCAATGCAGATAAAAAACGACCTCTATTTTTTGATCCAGACTTCCTAACTACTAGTTTTCATCCTGCGTGGTCTCCATGGGCCTCGGTCAATGCATTGTAATCAAGGTCCTCGTTATTCCTTGCTAGCTACAAACTGCCACTATCTATAGGTCTTCCTGATAGCTCATTGTTCACAAGTTTGAAGTCTGTCTTGATTCGATACAGTCATAGAACTCTAATAATTTTCATCGATCCAATTTGGATCAGTCCTAGAGGATGGATCTTTTGAAGGACTCATTCTTCACTAGTTCAATCAGAGGCATATGTATTCTTAGCTTCTGAATTTCTGATTAAAAACTGAAAGGAGGAGACTTTTCAAGGCCTCTTACCTCATGATTTGGAGCTTTGAGGATGATAGGATCAACTACCAGTTGTTTTTTCTCATTTTCTTTCTATACTATAGGGATAGTAGCTCTTTGAACAAGAGTTTCCTTGGCATTATTTATCTTTGATCTCAAATTATATGTTTGCTGATCTACAATTTGTAGAATAGATTCATCATCCCTTTCTTACCTAATCTGGTCATTGCACAATGACTTTTCATAGGTAGCTAAGGTCAAAAAGGAAGCATTGCCTTTGTCTTCCAGACAATGGACCTCATCATCTTCTTCAAACTACTCTTCTTCCATGACTACATTTTGAAAACGAGCCTTCATCCTTTAGTATTCATTAGCATCTTTGTTACTTTGCAAAATTTGAAACTGCTCATTTGTTCTTCTATATGGATTTGGATTTAGATTTCTAGGAGCAAAGGAATTAGGCACTCTTCCTTTCCCCGGGTGCTACTCAGCCTTTAATTTAGAGATGTCATAAGCTAATTACTCAATCATTTTGGTCATTTTATCTATCTTAGGATCAGAGGATGATGAAGACTTGCCCCTCTGTCTTCTTCTGTCAAATTTTCCTTGAGCTTCTCTGCAGCCATGATGTTTGATTCCACTTCCAAGGCTTCATCCTGCATGTTAGACAAAGTAGCACATTCCATGTCTCTCAACAGTAGGCATAAGTCAAAATCAAAAGCACTGGCATAGGTGAGTTTAGCAGAGTTAGTAGTGGGTTTTACATCAATTGGTATCTTGTTGTACATACGATTAAGCCTCTTATTAAAATCAGACAACAACTCACCATTTTCCCTCTTTAAGTTCCCAAACTCAGTGATGTAGTAAAGGAGATCCTTTTTATCCCTCCAATGCTTTAGGAATGCATCATCTAAAGCTTCAACATCTACTATAGATCTGGGGGGTTAGTTCTCTGAACCATTTTCTAGCCTCTCCATCTAGGCTTTGGACAAAGACTCTCATCCACACATCATCTTCACTAATGTCCATATTATCAGCATAGCTATAGAATGACTCAAGATGTTCGTCATTAGTAACACCTTCAGTCCCAGTGAACTTAGGCCTATATTTCTGATATCCTCTATTAGGCATGGCATTCAAAGGAGTGGGCAGTATTAGAGGCCCATACCTAGAAGCTATGATTCTTTCCATTTTGGTAGGTGCTTATGGACCTACCATAGTTGTGGTGGCTAAAAGGGTACTAGTAGTCTAAATAATAGAGGGTTGAGGAGTGAATGATAGGACTAAAGGAGTGTGATGGATATGAGGTGAGGTATCCTTAGGCCTTAAAGAAAAGGGAGAACCTAAAGAATAAGGAGCTTTATGAATCTCTCAGAGTTTTTCTTCACTACTAGTATTAGATGCTATACTCTCAACATGTATTTGTTCTATTACAAGCCTTTCTTGAAGAGATATAGAATATTGATTAGGTTTACCTGAACTTCATGCTCCTTTCTGCAGTACCTTTCTCTTTGATGATTTTTTTAGGGCCAGGCACTGGGTCAACTTGTAGCTTTTGAGGATTTCTCCAAGTATGCCTCACAAACTGAGCCTAAACTATGAAGTGGAGTTGCTAAGAGGTTTGGACTCTAGTAGAGTCACCAAATAGATGATTACAACTAAAAATGTGCCCAAACTTTGTCTATAATCAAAGCTAGATCTGTGTCGTTTCCTAGGGAAGCTGAGCTTCAGTTTCCTCTTCTCGGCAGTGGTGCCAATTATGTTAACACTCCAAGAAACTCTCCTAGGTTGTAGCTCAGAGATGCCTGGTAACATATAATCTTCAATATTGTTCTCTGAACTATTGAAATAAATTATGGTTTGTATCAAGTTAGATAACCATTTTAGCTCTGTTTTCACTCACTACATGCATGAACGCTCTCACCAATACAAGGTTTTAGACCACTAATGCTAAATAAGTTATAAATTCAATGGATAGATGGAGAATACTAACTATACCAGCAAATTTCATACATAAACATACATCGATGGCTAGCTACTGGTAGCAAAAGAGAATACTAACTGTAGATGCATATATGACCACATATGGATGGCTAGTTACAGGAAGCAAAGAAGATTGCAAATCTAATACATCAAAGTAGAGATAAGATGACAGTTATCTACCCTTAGACACAAAGAAAACATGAACAACTTGTTCAAGTGCAAGCATAGAACAACAAAGAGAATGGGCATTTAACATATAATGGTGAAAGAAGCTTATATTGCTAGAATGAAGATGAGAAGCTTGAATGAACAGAGGAGGAATAATATCCAAAAATGGAACCTATATTACTGTCACCAGGAATAGTGCCCACTCAAATGTTGTTATTCCCACTAAGACTAGTAGCTATCCTAGAAACAAACAAGTAAAGTCTACTTTCGTTTTCCTTTATGAAAATAGATAAGAGTGGAACAAAGGAAACCAACATTAGTCTTGCGCTTGATTTCCTTGTTTGATTCCTCTCCTTCCTAATAGAGCTTTGCCGCTTCTTCTTCATCTGCCCAGCTTCAAAGAGCACCTATGGAATCACAGAAACATACTACTACCGAAGAACAAAGATCTATATTCATAAATAACACAGGACCAGATATGTGTTAACCATACAAATGCATATATAAACAAACACACAAGAATATGGAGGAAAACTTGAATAGCTTTATTAAGATCAAAAGTAGCAAGACAATTAAAACCATATGATCTGACCCAAAATCATCCTCCAGCAAGAAAACCCTTATTAACCTCAAGTAAAGCTTAGATCACCCAACACTATGAATATAAACTAGAAAACCAACAACACTTCTCTACAAGATACAAGATTCCAGCCTTTGGATCTCTGTGATGAGGGATCCATATATAGATGATTTTAGGGAGGTGAGTCATCTTCTGGAGTATTGATTAGTGTCCTCTTTCTGATAGTTCTTGATTCCACTTGGAGAATGATGATCTCTTACTCATCCCTGGTCGAAAACAGAGAGGCAAGTGTCAGAGAGGAAGCTTCTGGAAGATTCCATGATCTTCCACCTCGCATTTTGTCCCTGCCATTTGTCCATTCCCGGCCATCGCACCCTACAGAGGGGCCATTCAGTATGCATTGCACCCTTTACACTGGGAAGGTGATATGCATCGCACCCTCTGCACTGGGTTTTCAGTATGGTCCAGTTTTAACCATTTCTGAGAAGTTTTTAGTGGAGAACTTCTGGGAGATGATGTAATCAGCTGAACTTGTTCCTTTAGGCAATGAAGCAACACTTTTAGGGACTTACGAGCCCTCGGTTTATGGAAATTTATGATTGGAGTTGAAGTTCGCAAAAATTTCTATAACAAACTGTGTTGACCAAAGTATGTAATGCCCACCGAAACGACTGGGACCTACGCGTACCTGCCATATTATGGACTTACAGGACAACGTGTAAGAAATTGATGGAACAGACACCTTTCCGGTTATTCTATGGCGCAAAATTTGTCATGTTGATGGAATACAGCGTACCTAGTCTGTGAATAGCAGTGCTCATAAGCATGACGGACCACAAAGCCCTAGAAGAAAGGCTCGTACAATTAGAAGAACTCGAGGAAGAATGGTTTCTAGCTGGATTTCATCAGCAGGTACAAAAGAAGTGTGAAAAGGCCTAGCATGACTACCATATCAAGTTACGTACCTCAAGGTAAAAGACTTAGTGCTACTATATGACAATAAGTTTGAAAATTTTCTAGGAAAATTCAGAATGCACTGGGTGGGCCCATACATGGTTAAGGAGGTCACAGACAGAGGCATGGTCCAGCTAGTCAAACTAAATGGAGAACCCTTCCCAGGCAAAGTAAACAACAGTCACTTGAAGCCCTACATGGGTGGGCCGGCTGTCTGGCTAACTAGCCGAAGCACAGCCTTCACCACCCGAGGAGCTGGACAACAGCGCGGGACTATAAACACACATAGCAAATGTCGGTACCAAGGTAAGGACACAATTCAAACACAGATGATTTAGAAACGAGAATGAAGCAGGTACAACAGACCACAGCTCAGTGCACTGCCAACATTTAGGTCGTTCAGGACCAATTGGAGGGACTCCACACCAAGATCTCCGCCTCGACAAAGTGAGCCAAGGGCAAGTCATGATGTTTGTGTTAGGGGCCTGTTGGGCATGGAATCCATCCCCACAACATGTTTTGGGGCTCAAAACCCAAGTTTTGGTCAAATGTATTGTAAAACTCTACGAATTGCAAGCGCAGAGCGAGAAGTATAGGTTGAGTCATAGGGTTGTTCGCCCTAAGTTTCGTAATGTAATGTCATGTTGGCCTACCCATGGTCCGCAAACCATGGGATTGTATAAATAGAGCGAGGCTCTAAGTTATAAAGATAGCTAATTAGAAAACTGAAGATAGAGGAATAAAAATGGTTCGAGCATAGAGTAAGAGTTTAAGTGTATTAGGTCGTAGTAGTAGGAAGAGGCTTTGCAGCTGAGTGCACAGAGGCCTAGTAGAGTCTGGAGTTGAGTGCGCAGACCCCTACAACTGAGTGCACAGGCCAAAGTTGAGTCTATAACACAAGAAGAAAAGTAATAAAGAGAAGTTTGATTCTAAATATTGTGTATCTCGTTTTGTATGATTTTCTATGCATTTATACCTGTTTTGTTTGTCGCACGCACTTATATGAATGTTGGATATACTATTAATTATCACTAGACTTACACAGATAAGTTAAGTAATTGGATAATAACAGGTTAATAGTAAGGAACTTGGGTAATAATACAGATCACACCCTAAGTAGGGATGCGCGAAGGTAGCATCACAAGTTGTCAGGGACTAATAGATGCACGTAGCAACGTACCCGCAGGGTCAAACTGCAGACTGCCAGAGCTCATCAGACATTCCCAGGGTGCAGAAACCTGGTTCTAGCACCCTCCCATACTACTTCAGGTGATACCTCAATCCGCGCTTCATATACTGTTGCTAAAAGGGCCAATAGCACCAAGATTTGTTTGGCTAAATCACCTCTGTGTAGACATTCTCACTGTAGATCACGTGATAATGCAATATACTAAAGCAAAATACTTGATCTACTTCTACAAACAAACTTGTGGAAGCTTAATTTATTTTGAGCAAGATCAAATAGAACACATATAACAGAGAATGAAAAATCAATCACACATGAACATAAAATAATACTCTGGGGAAAGCCTCAGCTCAAAACCCAGCTATCTATATTATCATACAAGTGGAAATATCTCCAGATTACGCAAGGCTTTAGCTCACAAGCTATCCAACTCTCAGTACAACCCCTCAATGTTGTTCATAGATTGAATAGACACAACATATGCCTTCCTTTAGTCCTCCAAGCCTCCAATTTCCTTGCACAGTTTCTCCTGGGTCCTTTGGCTACCACCTGTGTGAATTAACCTCTCACACAACTCACCAAGCTTAGAAATAACTATGCAATCCTCAAGGAATGAATTCCTTCTACATGCAAGAGATATCCTCAAGGGAATATTCCTGCAACTGATCGTACACTGTCCCATCCTCTGATCTCAACTTGGTCTCTGATTGAACTGACATGCATGAGTTATTTATGAGAGAATATTCAATTATCTGAAGTACACTAGTTACATGCATGCATGCATTAACTAACTGAACTCACAATCATTTCCACAAACTATTGGAACTAATCTAAATAGACTTAATTCAATTAACTAAGCTAACTAATTACAAATCAAAGTACAACTCATCCTGATCTCCTTAATTAAGGGATAACTTCCTCAATCAAAGGGATAATTGTTGCATGTCTTCACATAGATTTCATGTTTGATTTTTTCCAACTAATTAACTCAAGATGAATTAACTAATTATTTTTCAAACAACTTCTAAGATCAAATTCGAATTTTAATTCTCAATTTTAGTTCAAGGACTAACTAAAGTTGGAATGTATCCCGAAATGCTATTTATAGCAATGCTATTTTTATCACTTCTATATTTAGCATTTCTTGTTGCTATTTTCAACACTTTGAACCTGGGTCAGGCCCCTACAGGCCAACACAAATCCAATTCTTGGAATCAATGATCCTCAGGGACTTCTCATTCAAAGGCATCCAAAAACTTCTATACGTCAATTAAACCATCATAATAGGGTAAATTTATTATTTTTGATGACACACAACACAAATATTTAGTCATCATGTTGCAGTGTAGTGTAGATACTTCATGCAACCTATTCTGCCAGTGCTCCAACTCTTCATTTGAATATGAGGTATAGGAACTTTCCCAGTCCCAATCAATTCGTCCATCAGTTGTTGGATTAATCCAGTCTTGATCTCGGATGTTATTTTGTGGATCTGATCTAGGTCATCATCACTCTCTTCATAGTCGCAGACCGGTTCAGTATAGCCTAACCCTTCTATAGGGTTCAATGGTAGTACCACCTGAAGTGATTTCCTCTCAAATGACATTATCCTCTTCGTCAAATTGATGAATCCATTCATATCTATGGCCCAGTAAATTCCAACGAGCGTTGGGGTATGGGTTGTTGTCATCAACAATCTTTATTACTTCAAAATCAGCTAGCATGCTCACACCTTTTATATCCATTGTTACTCTATGTAGTCATCCCATAGGGATGATCTTCTACTGGTTTTCCATTCTAAGTTGGATCAGAGACCACTGCAATGCAAGTCTCTCCATTCTCTCTGATGTCTGTTTAGGAAAAACATTCATGTCAGACCCTAGATCCAGAATGACGTAGTCCATCTCATAATCTCTTATCTACGTGGTGAGCCTCATCTCGCGCCCTGTTATTTCCTTATGTTTGCCAATTTTTCTTACTACACAGTGTCCATCAGGAGCGTTCTCTTTGTCAGCACATTTATTTATTAACTCCTACAAGCCCTTCGCAGCTTTACTATCGCACAACGGTTTCATGCAGGTTTCCAAGAACATGGTAAGTATAGAGGGATCAACCTCTGTAGGTGCGTTGGTTTCTGGTACTTTGTTCCAACTTCCTAAGGTAGATGCCTCAGTGAAGATTTTCTTGGCTTCCATAAACGTCTCCTTCGCATGTTCCAGATCAAAACCAACTTCCTTTTCTGGGGCCTTGCGGACCCATTGTCTCTCTTGAGGTTGTTTTCCCTTATTGTCCCTAGTTGTTATCTTGCTTCTCAATACGATATTCACATTTGGATCTTCCTCGCATGGGTCAACTCTCATCATTTGTAAGTTCTGAGTAAGTTTCTAAGGTTGGGCCTTGTTCTCCTACATCTTAGCTATACACATAGGGCATTCTTCTATAGTGTGGTCAAACTGATTGCAGTATTGACAGGACGGGTGTGTATAATTCTGACACTCTAGCACATAAGGCCCTGGTTTCCAAAAGTTATAGCAAATAACCTGTCTGGGAACTCTACCAGGTCCTCCTCCTCCTTGGTCCTGTCCTCTTCCTTGATAACCCCCACATCCTCCTCTTATGTCCTGATCTGGAGGCTGAGTTTTTGCTTGCATTCAGCAGGTAAGTGTTCTTTCCATCATTAGTTCATAGCTGCGACAGTGGCGCTCATCATGGCCCACTAATTTGCAAAAGTTGTAGAACAATTGTTGCAGTGTCTAAACAAACTTTTGAAGTAAATGGAAATTATCCGTTGTGTGTTTTCCAACCACTTGACAAATAGCGCACTATAGCACGGCCCCCGCACTTGGTCCTGTTGCATCTTCAGACCTCAGGGGAATTGGTCCCCCTCTTGTGATATAGTTCAAAAATATGGGACTTTGGTCTTTACATGCCCCTGGCTCTTACATTTCAAACACTAGACTTTCTCGTGCACTCGAGTTTAGTCTCCTTCTCTTTCTTCAAGCTCTGCAATTCCAAGCAGAAGTTCTACAACTGGGAGTGAATCTATTGTACCCCCAAGGTTGCATCCTACATGGGCGTTGCATGCAATCTCATTGCAATTTCTAGGGCTTCTTCCCGGGTTCCTATCTTTTGTTGTGACAAATAAATCCTCAAGTGGGGCAGAAGCGAGGCTATAAACTACTCAAGGTGTTGACCATTTGTGAGCTGCATATTAGCTTCGCGGATCACACATTTCAACCTTTGATCTAACTCCCAAGGCATTTCATCAACCCTCATCATGATTTCCTTAAAGAAAACAATTGGCTATGAGTCAAAATTAGGCTTACTAAACTCTTTGTTTAAAGCATCCTTAGTCTTTGCTAGCATCACTATAGGATGATCAGCACAATACTTAATATACCACTTCAATGCGAGATCCTGCAGAGAAGTAACTAACTATACCTTCTTTATGTTATCATCTATGGTCTGTTGCATGGTCCACATAACATTTGTAACAAACCAGAACTGATTTATATCTTTTCTCCCTGTACCCTTGAAAATTGGCAGCTTTATTGAGTTCGACATGTTGAACAGCGGGGGTAGTGGCGAAGGTGTGGGCAAAGGTGTATGTTGTGGAGGTGAGGGTGGAGGTGGAGTGGATGGATGATGTATCCGAGGAATACCTTGTCTTATCAACTGGACAAAACTCCATGGTGAGGCCTATGGCATTCCTTCATCATCGCTTGAAGGAGGTCCAATCAATGGGCTATACTCAGTACCTACTTTTTCTCGATTTCTAAAGAGCTTTCCACTTTGCGTAGCTCCCAACATCAATTAAATGACATAACCCATTTCTCATATGAGAGCATCTTAATCCAGCTATTCAAATATCTCATATACTTACCTCGCAGTCCCTTGAAGAAGCACTTCTATGCTTTGTTGTAGCTAACCGAGTTATCAACCGTGAACTCAGTAACAAATCCTCCTATAATCTGATCAAGCCAATGGTTGACAATGTGCGTGATCTTGTCTTTAGAGGCTTCCAATCGTTGTACCAACTCTGGAGTCCACGTTATTGGACTGTCAAGCTTCCACCTTCCTTAGTCATCTCCCAACTTAGCTATCCCTTTGTATAGTTTGATTGGGAAGGTGTTGAAGAAAATTTCATGTATTTCCATATACAAATATCTTTCCAACCAGTTCTCCTTTGACAAGCACAGATTCCTATTCTCTTGTGCCCCGAATACATGAATCTTCCTATCCAACCACTTCTCAATTTCCTTCTTGGTCGCATTCCAGTGATGTGACATCACACATCTCCTTCAAGCAGATCCCCATCCTAGAAATAGAACCATTTGTTGGCCTAATGGGTCCTAACCCAGGTTCAAATTTAATTGCACGAAACAAAACCCTAAACTACTAGCCCTTTCAACATCAACCCGCGTAGCGCAGGCTGAAGTCTCACCCGAAGCAGTATGGGGGGATGTTGGAAGCAAGTTTTCACATCCAGAGATCAGTGTGATGTCTTTTATTTCCCTATATATGCCTTTGGGCTTGATACTGCACTTCCTTTAAATGGCCTCTAGACCTTTGCGAAGGTCTACGATAGGTCTCCACAAACCCTTAACAGATGAATCATCTACTTACACACATGATAAAATAACCCTAGATCTGAGCTCATGTAGATCTACTTAAGTATTTAATAAACATAACATAATGTGTTATAATCTTTATGAAAGTATTTAACATGCACTACGTATAGTTATCATGATGTATCCAATATATTTGTGCATCAATAGATCAATATTTCATAAATACATTATTAAATCACAACATATATCGCAATCACAATTAAACATAAGGAAATAGATAAACACAGGAATTCTTTAACAATCTACTTTATTGATCTTCAATATGGGGTTATAGACTCAAATTGCCCTGTGCACTCAGCTACAGGGGTCTGCGCACTCAGTTGTGGACACTACTCTAGGCCTCTGCGCACTCAGCTACAGAGCCTTTCCCTCCTCTATGACTCACTTATCTGTGCTATCTTCATCGACCCATTACATCCCTCATCATCATATTATGCCTTAGGCTTTCTAAGACACACCTATTTATACAATCCCGTGGTCAGCGGACCCTGGGTGGATCTCAAAACCGACTCAATTTTACATAGACAAAGGGTTAAAACCCCTTTTACTCATAATTACCTACATGCTCCGCATACATAAATCATGGAGACTTTACATCTTTTACCAAAATTTACATCAAAACTTGGGTTTTTAACCCCAAAACTGACCTAGGGGACCCCATCCCAACATCCCCCCTCCACCATCAATTTGCGTTCTTGGTACAGACACTCCTCCCAGCCTCTTGGCATGTATGGCAACTATCTAGTGACCCTTTTGGGCAAGACTATCCATGTCAACATTGAATTCATTGATGCCATGCCCATTTGGATTACAACATTATCTTAAGTCATAGTTACACATATGCCATGTCATACGTCGTGTCTGCAGTGTTCTACATGGTATGATTCCCCCATGAAGAAAATATCATTACCATCGATTAGTTGACTTACTATGAGTCAACATCCATGACCTCCCCAGAGTCCATTATCTCTTCAATGTCAGATAACCAGTCTTCACCTCCTATCGCCGGTGTTTAACCTGGAGTCTACAAAGATTCCTCATTATTGGGTGCTTTCCCTAATCCTTCCCCTCCCATCTTAGAGCCTAACTCTATGAGTGTTTGCATGTTACAAGCACCACGGGTTGCCCTTAAGCAGTCCGGTACACTCAGACAACAGCCAGATTCTCAGCACCCTGTTGTTGCCTTCCAACTGAGCCCTCTGGATCCACCCCCCTAGGATCTCCTTGGTTTGTGGGTGCCTCTCCTATGTTTGCACCAAGAACTATTCTTCCAGGCCTCAACTATCCAGGAGCTATTCCGCCGGGACATTACCCTCCAGGCCAGATATGTAATAGATCTATCCTACAACTATATGAAATGATGCAACTATACCCAATAACTATAAATAATCTTAGGAGAATTACAAACACAAAATATAGAATGCTTCTTTATTGATCTCAAAACCCTTGAGGTCGGGTAACACCTTACAAAAATTCCCTAAGGAAGGAGAACACTCCACAAGCCATACGCTTTCCAATACAATATTCCTTGACATCTCTCAATGGGGAGTCTCTAGCCTCTATATATGATTCATACATACAATACCATAGCTCATTACCATGGTTCTCTCAATCACATATATATAATACCACAGGCTTACCTTATAACTATAGCTCATCCCATTATTACATTATTCCCTTGGGTACCTCCCTCTGTACCCCATATCCCCCCTATGTATACTACATTCCACCTCCTGTAAACATGTTTCATCCCCGAAACATAAGAAGAACACAAATAATAAGATCTACTCAAAAGAGTAGTCCACTAGTACCGTGCATGTGCATCTAGCCATCCAAGAGAAAGGTGAACCCTCGATCTAGCTCATTCCTCAATCACTTGAGATGGAAGTTGACCCTGGCAGCTCTTCTGTGTTGATGTGTTGTGGGAGGATCGTCGCCCCTTTCTATCTGTCATGCGGGGGTTTTTTTCCTTGTGGCTAATTTGTTGCCATCGTGTTGGTTGTTTTCTTGTGGGGTGATGTGGGTGGTGATATGTTGAATTTTTAACCAACAGTGTATCTTTCTTTAATTCACCACCTAATGGAGCCTGATTGGTATCTGGTAGATATTATGGTGCCTGCGGTTATTGCTCATCTTCCACTATTACTTCAACCACAAATTCCCCATCTAATGTGTCAATACCTGCAACATCTTCTTCTTCAACCACCTTGGGCTCTACCTGTTTATTGATGGAATTATCTTGTAATGTAATTTTCTTCTTTTCATACCAGAGATTCAGGAATTTCTTCTGCACATTAATATTGATAGTACCAAAAAATTCCATCCAAGAGTATCCAAAAACAACATCCAAATTAGCCATATCTGAAGCATAAAAATCAAAATTCAATACATACTTATCCATAGAAATCTTCAAATATTTATAAACTTGAACATCCGCATTATCAACCTCTATGTTTTCCATGTGTTTTGCTGGAACTTGCAAATTTTTTTGCCAAATTGACATTTATAATATTTTTCTTGTAACTAGGAATTATAAACACAATGATTTTCTCCTTCTGAATATATCCATGAACTTGTAATAAGGATGTATCAGTAGAAAATAAACCCTTACATGTCTCATTCCCCTATTTTCTAGCATGAGACCATTTTTCCAAAAGGAGTTTTTCAAATTCTTCATCTGAATGTCTGGACCACTGCTTGGTGTCAAGTGAGTTCCACCATATGGCAGCCTCATCTTTCATACTAAGCCATGCTAAACCTTTCCAATTTTTTGGCCATAATGACTTTTCTCTTTTTATGAATTCTTCAATTTAGTAGGACCAATATCTTTCCTTGTAAAATATTTCTTGCTAGAAGCCATGAAGAGGGTTTTGGAAAAAGACACTTACTTGGCGAAAATTTAAAATGGTCATAGTTCGGTCAATATTGCTCAGAATCCTTATTATAACCTATTTTCAAAAATGAAATAGCCATTTTGCATCTTTCCATGTGATAGAAATCCTGATATAGGCACTGGATTTCAGATTTGCGCTACAACTATTCTGTTGTCACAAAAATTTCTCGAAAAAAATGATTTTAAATCAGTGATCTCTCCCTCATACAGACTCTGATTCAACTGATTGTTCTTTTGAAATTGGGTAATTTTTCAAGAGTATCTCATATCTACAATTATTTTATAATCATTCCCCCACAAAAATGACTAAAATTAACTGGAGATCCACCGTCCATGAATTTTCATCAAAACTTTTCTACAAAATAGCTGATTTTTAAATCAGTGATATCTCCTTCATCCAGACTCTGATTCGGCCGATTGTTTTTTTTTTAATTTTTTTTTTTCACAAAGAATACAGATCTAAAATTTGTTTCTTCAAATTTTTCACCAGAGGTTACAGATTTGATCTGCAAACTTGCCACCCCAAAAAATTCTTGCAAAAAAAAAGATCTTTGCTTTCCCCAAGAAAGTGTTATGATACCACTAGTAATAGATCTATCCTGCAACGAAGGAAGATAGATTATGGATGGCATCATTCTAACGCATGAAATCATCCATTCTCTCAAACTTTCCAAGCAAGCCGGAATGTTACTCAAACTCGACCTCTCCAAAGCCTTCGACAAGCTCAGCTGGTCCTACATTCAACAAATGTTGAAAGCTTTTGGCTTCTGGCACTCCTGGGTTCGCTGGATCATGAGTCTTATCTCCTCTTCTCATTTTTCCCTTCTTGTCAATGGTCTTCCCTCCCGCCCCATCAAACCCTCCAGAGGCATCAGACAAGGGGATCCCCTCTCCACCTTCCTTTTTGTTATTATGGCTGAAGGTCTTGGCAGACACATCAAGCAGGCCCTCCATTCTAATCAGCTTAAAGGGATCTCCATCCACAACTCCCCAGCCTCCTCCCACCAACAATTTGTCGATGACACTATGCTCTATGGCTACCCGTCTGCTCAAGAAGCCTCTCGGATGAAATCCCTGCTCAACGATTTCTCAGAAGCCTCTGGCACTCATGTCAATAGCTCCAAGTCTCAAATTTTTTTCTTCCACACTCACCCGCCTGTCAAATCTGCCATCACCCGCATCTTGGGCTTTCAAGCCGCCTCCCTCCCCTCCACCTACCTTGGTGCCCCCCTTACAGCCTCGGCCATTAAGCAGCCTGCTTGGCGTGCTCTTCTAGACAAGCTTGATTCCAAACTCAACTTATGGACTCACCGCTCCCTCAATCTAGCTAGTCGAGTTGTGCTAATTAAGTCCACTCTTCAAGCCATGCCTCTCTATCTTTTCTCTATCCTTGCTGCTCCAAAATGGGTTTTGAAAAGATTAAGAAACATTCAGAGGGATTTTCTATGGGGAAGCTCAGCCACTAATCGCAAGTGGGCATTAGTGAAATGGGACACTGTGTGCAGGCCCAAAATCAAAGGAGGCATAGGGCTCAGAGATCCCGAGAGCAGTAATACCATCATGAATGCCAAAATATGGTGGCAATGGTTAACCAATCCAGATAAGTTATGGGCCAACATTTGTACTGCCAAATACACCAACAATATGCCCCAAGCAGAGCTCATTAGATTCAAGCCTACAATCAATGGCTCTCTTATCTGGAATGCTGCCAAGCAGCATCATCAACTCATCCAGAAGCATAGCTTCTGGGAAATACGAAATGGTCAAAGTGCCAGATTTTGGATGGATGCATGGAACCAACAGCCCAAACTTTCAAATGTTCTTTCTCCAATGATAATTCCGGATAGACAGGAGCAATAACAGGCAACCGTCCATCAATTCTGGGAGCAGGACACGGTAAACGGATTCAGACAATGGCGTCCGAGCAACCAAATAACCACAGTCGCAAGCATTTAGAAGGCAACAGCACTCGAAGATGAGTTAAAAAAGAGAAGCATCCGATTGGTGAACAACGAAGATATCCTCAGATGGGGTTACCTCCCCAAAGGAACATACTCTACATCCGAAGCCTACAATCTCATAGGAGACTCCACCACCAGACCGGACCCTCTATGGGACCGAATTTGGAGCTTTAAAGCCTGGCCTAAAATTTCACATTTCCTATGGATGGTTGGACATTAAAAAATTCTCACCTGGGACAAGCTAAGGAGACGCAACTTCCATGGGCCCTCAATATGCCACAACTGCTTTAAAAATGGGGAAACCTTACAGCACCTTCTGGACACATGCCCAATCGCCAACAAGCTTTGGATCAGGTTGGCTTCAGATGTCAAAGAAGATGTAAAGGACCTGGTGGCATCATCGATACCATCCGTCACTGGCCAAAAAGCCCCTATGACTGTGAGATCCTTAACTACATGTGGAACATTATTCCTGGCACAGTAATATGGAACATATGGAAAGAACGGAACAGGCGTATTTTCAAAAACCAAAGCTCGCCCATAGAAGAAATTTGGAACAGACTGCATAGCAACCTCAAAGAGACCATGCTTCTGAAATCATGGACCAAAGAAGACCTCCCTACTAAGGACAGCGAGAAAAACATCCTGGACAACTGGAAGCTAGAGCTGCCCCAAGGGAATGCCACCCAGCGGACAACGAAAGGTAATGACAAGGAGGTCAAAAAATGGAATGCCCTGCCTATTAACTCATACAAACTTAATTTTGATGGAGCATCTAAAGGAAACCCAGGGCCAGCAGGTTATGGAGGTATCATTCGTAATCACAATAGCAACACCCTACAGATCTACTTCGGCAATATAGGATGGGACACCAATAACTCAGCGGAGTTGGAGGGTCTCTGGCAAGGGCTCTTAGTAGCCAAACAACAGAATCTTCAACCACTGATAGTGGAAGGGGATTCCCAGATTATCATCAGCATGGTCACTCGCATTCACAATGGCTCTCAAACCAGAAAAGTAGCTGACAGTTGGAGGCTAGAAGCTAGGCTCAACAACATTGCTCAAGAGCTACACAACCACAGAGCCCTCTCCTTTCATCACTCCAGAAGAGAAGGGAACAAGGTTGTTGATCTCCTAGCCAATATTGGGGTAGAAAGTCTCCATCCTTTCCAAGCAGGAAATTTGGACATCATCCCCAACAATCAACAGATTCAGGAATGTAAGAAGCTCCTTCAAAGAGATACCGAACCCCCGGTTGCGGGTGACAGCACGATACAATGGGCTGAGCCACATGGCTGCCATGTGCCGCCCCGTGAACAATAAATACTGCAGGTACTCGGCCGCCAAAGGCATATCACTGTGAGGTTCAAGCTCCAAGCATTCAATGCTGAGAAGATTGAAGGGATGGCAGCAGTTATTGGGCGCGTCGAACAAAGGAATGTTGATAAGAATGTTGAAGGATATCAAGACAGGGCAATGCAATTTTCAGTTCATCGTCTCGGTGGTGTCAAGGAGTTTCGTTTGCAGAGCAATTCGTCGCAGAGGCTGGCCTGCTGGGGGGTGCTGCGCACGCCACCACAAGCTGCCTTCTGGGCTTCCCGACACTCCATCTCCGGTGCTTGTTCTGAGCGAAAGAGGGAATCTGAGAGCTTCGCAGAAGGTCGGGTGGCAGTCTCAGAGGTTCGGGAGGCGAACTCTGAGTTCTGGGCGGTAATCTCAGAGACTTTGGGGGCAAATTCAAAGGGGTTGGCAGCGAATTTGGAGATACTGGTGGCCAATTCAGAATCGCTGGGGGAGAATTCGGAGGCTTTGGGGGCGAAAACAGAGGTACATTTGGAAACTACAAAGGTGGTGGTGGTACTTGGAAGGTTCGGGCGGCAAATTCTGGCTCCTGGGTGGCCTCACGAATTGCTCAAAGCATTCAAGGGAGCAGGAGAATTGCCCATGGCAAGGCTTCGTCATCGGCAACCTTGCAGGAGAGGTTCTGGGTGTGGCTCATCCTCGTGTCAACCGGCAGAGTGGGAGCACCACCATTGCTGCTGCTGCTATTGCTATCGGAGGGCAGGGGTCACGCCACTCCAAGCAGGACAATACCTAGAGGTTGGCAGTGCAAGAGAAGGGGGGCCAGCCCTCCCTGCGTTTGGCTCAGTGGTGTTCACCCTGGGCAAATCCCGGGACAATCCAGGAATTAACGCTCATGTTTCGGTGCTTTTCACTCAAGCTCCGGAAGGGATTGAAGGAGAGACGCCTCCAGGAATGGAGGATCCACCCCCAGAGGGCTCTGGACCGGCATGCCCCTTGCCGCCTCCATCAAGTGGGGAGGGAACCTCAGGGAAGGCGATCATGGCCGACCCCTCCATCTCCCCGGCGAAGAAGTCTCCAGACTGAGCACAGGCCAAGTGGGACACCATGTGGGAGGGTATCCCTGAGGGTCAGGGATGGTGCACCATTGTGGAGGAGAAACCTCCTGAAGACGATTGACCTTCCCATGAGCGCTCCAGCAACTTCCAATTCCACTCAACTCAGATCCAGAATTTTGTATGCTGCGGATTACGTGGTTCGGGTTAGCATTTTGTCTGTTCTCTTGCAGTTTTTTATAATGTCCAGTCCATTTTGGTCATGTTTCGTTTCAGTGTGTCTTGTTGGTATCAGTCCCCAGTCTGTCAATGAAGACCGCCCCTACGTGGGCTGGAGTGTTTATGAGTAATTCAATGAGTTTGGGTCTGTTTTTTGGCATTTTGGTAAGGTTACATGCCTTAGTCAGTCTTTGTAGAGGCATAATGAAAACGTTGTTGATGCCACCCCTGCGTGGGAGCTTTTTGAGTCAGTCCAATTCACCCAAGGCGCCACTGGCGGCCATGGAAGTCCTGCTTCACTATCTGTAACTTTTCTCTGTACATATAATATAAAAGCTAGCTAGTTTTACCGAGAAAAAAAAAAATAGATCTATCTTGCAAATATATGAAATGATGCCAATATACCAAATAACTGTAAATAATCTCAAAAGTATTACAAACACAAAATATATAAATTCTTCTCTTTATTGATCAAACCCTTGAGTTAGAGTAACACCTTACAATCACTCCTTAAGGAAAGAGAACACTCTAGAAGCCATATGCTTGTTCATACAATATTCCTTGACATCTCTCAATGGGGATTCTATAGCCTCTATATATGATTCACACATACAATAAATGGGTCATTACCATGGTTCTCTCAATACCATATATCTAATACCACGTGCTTACCTTAAAACTATGGCCCATCCCATTATTACATTATTCCCTTAGGTACCTCCCTCTGTACCCAATACTATACCCCCTAAGTATACTACAAGATAACTTTCTTATTCCCCCCTTTGGGAATATTTTTTATCCCTTTCATGGTTTCACTGGTCCTTCCTAACATTACTTTTGGGATCCTAGTATGGTACATTGATCCTCCTGCAAACATTCCACCTAGTCAGCCAAGACCTTATCATGCTTTGACCCTAGTTCGACTAGTCCCTACGACCCTTTTCATTGCTTTAGTTCCATCACAACCTCAATAGGAGCTAGCTCCTGTTCTGAAATCATCCAGATAGGTGGGAAAAGCTAAGAGGAAAGAACCTAAGTACAAGTCTCCCTAAGCTCCTCCATCCCCTAAGGCCCCAAAAATGACACCCCCGTGCGCTTTGTGTAAGGTTATTGGGCATGCCATTAACAATTGTCCTGAAATTCCTGAACTTAAACCTTTGGTTCATGAAGTGTTTCCTGAGTCAAATATCCTTGAATTCCATGTTAACTTACTAAACCCACCCAATAAACTCAAAACATTGCGCACAAATCACCCTTGTGCTCTAGGTGATCATCATGGTCACTATTCCCATTGTTTCCCCCATCTCGATGAGTTTCACGGTTTCCTTGGGGAAATTCACAAATATGAGGCCACTAATAATGGATCGTCTACTCCTCTACCCATGGATTCTCATACCACTAGTCAACTAGAATAGGGGGACTATTGTCCTACCATTGTGATCCCTCCCCCCAATGTCGACATGACGAACACCACATGCCATATCCTTTACCTGTCATCATCCTTGAGTTCCTCATAGGGAAACCTTTCTAAGGTTTCTGCATGCGCTTCTATCGAACCTCCTTCAAAAAAATCTCAGGTCTCAACATACGTAGATCCTCTATCTACCATCTCGTCATCTACCACTCAATATGATGGCACATGAACCTTATTTCTTAGGTTAATGCACTAGGTAATGCCTGCGCATCATGTAGTCATTCTTCCTCCCGTCTCCCCATCTCCTAGCCTGATGAGGAAACCATGGAAGCTATGTCTACCCCTAATTACCCCTGCACTTTCTTCAGAGGATTTTGAAGGCCATTTCCTTCCTAATTCTCCCAATGTGCTCTACCTCAAGAAATTCAGGTCATAGCACATCCCTTTGATTTGCATGTCTTTATTTATGCCATGAAGTTAGGTAGATTGCATCATCTCATCCATTTTCTTTTGCACCTTTCAAATGGATCTATCATCCACATGATATATCGATCATACCAATGGTGCGAGTCGCTTTTCCCAGAATATATGCTTGGGATCCTAGGCCATTTTCACCCCCTTGCATACATTATTCCTTTCAAATGGTGTGTGCATTGGATTTGCCACCAATAATTAGGATGAATACGATGCAGTGATAGGTTTTTTATTTGATGCCCTTGCTCATCGCATCCTTCATCTTCTTGCTCGTTTAGATTCCTTGCTACTCATCATGCAATTGAATGGTGTGTATCATGTGAATAACCAAGTCCTATTTAGAAAATATCTACGAGTTAAGCTATTGGCATGTGAATTTGAAACCATTACGTTCAATCATGTACCTAGATCCCAAAATCACTATGTAGATGCTATCACAAACAACATTCTAGATTAGCATTTATCACATGTATACCACAAAAGATAACCATAAACACAACAAATGGCAAACCATCATTGTCATATAAAATGCATAATCATGTTATGTATCATAAAATTGTTTAGAGCCATAACTCTAAATACATCTGACATGCCCATAGCATGTTACGAAACTCAAAATCAAAGGGACCCATATGTCCCTTTTTCTTGTCATTGTCTGGTAGATCTCACGCCAAAGGCTCTGCTCCACCTGTACGTAGATCACGTACTACATAACCAGCCATCGCCACGTGCCACAGGATACCTCGCCACTCGTAGGGAAGATCAATGCACTCATCTATGTATTGATCCTCTAATTCATGCCATCCACGCTTTGAAACTCTGGTCAAGATTACATCAAACCTACAATACAAATCAACAAGAAGTGCAATATCCTCTAGACACTGATGTGATGATCATGTCCCCCGATCTGCAGCCCCAGGCACTGCGGCTCAGCCTGTATATCCTGTTGGCTTTACCAGTGCTATGTCTACATACAACATGTTTCACACTCAGTACCATATACATGTGACAAAAATATAAAATGCACCATAAAACATAACAACTTAATACTTACTGTTTGGTCCGCATGCTTATCCAGGAGGAAGTGGCAAGTCAAGATCTCCTTGATAGTTCATCCCACTATGAGGATAATCATCAATGTAAAGGGAAATCTAATCCCAATTTGAGAAAAACTCAGTTCGAAACACCCATTTGACTCCCTCTCCTCCTCTCCACAGTAGATGGCCCCAGTGACACATCCTGGGCTCTTGTGGGCCCCCATCTCAAATCTGTACATGAGGATGGATAGTGGGTATATTCTCAAAGAATAATGTACACAGTACTATACCAAAATCACTGTCATGGTTCACCTGCCTCCTGCAAAGACTCAACTGTCGTTTCACTGACAGCAGCGTCATCTACGACCACCCATAGTAGGTCCCGACCAAAACATTCTCAACCAACATCATCTACCCACCAGTGATGTGGTTGAACGCCTGGCTTCCCAAGACCCATAGCTGTGGAAATATCCTGTGTCTCTAGCCTCTCTAGATCAACAAGCGGGATAGTCGTGCCCTTAACATGAATACCTAGTCAAAAAGCGCACTCCAAAAACTCATTCATGTTCCTCCCACAAGGTAACACCGATGAATATCCCCCACCACTCCGAGGGGAGGCAGTCTGTTCAAGAACTAAATATCGTATAATGTGAGCTCAATCTTGTGCCCCTGCATGCCAAAGACCTCTTGGTCTGGATCCCAATAGCTCACAATTCTCAATAGAGAGGGCTCACCTACCCTCATCAGTGGGTTCTCTACCAACTTGAGAACCCCATAACAAGCCAATGCCCTTTGAACCACTTGATCCCCCTAGATCTCGAACTGAAGAGTATCCAAGTATCATTCACACCATTTGAATTTCAGCTCTGCCATGCCTAAAACACACCACATGTCTTGTCAGTTCAGAGAAGAAAACAATGGTCTACATTGATCAACCTACAACCCCCACTAGGCTAGCAGACCAACCCTCTCTCCATCCCAAAATCACGGTTTTAAGGCCAGAAAGTGTGAGCTCGTAGGTTTCTAGCTATTTCTTGTTAGCCAGATTTCACTTCTGGGCCCAAAACGTGTGATTCGACTGTGAGCAAGGGTAGGGGTCTCTCAGGGAGTTGCCAAGAGCAAAAAAATCAGGAAATAAACCACTGAAATTGAAGAGATGAGTAAGGCCACCTACCTAAGAGTCGCAGATCCTGATCTCGATGCTTGTTTTTTTTGCTACGATCTCCACAATATTTAGGGCCTTTTCCTCCTCTCCAAGTTCACCACAACTCACTTAGCAAATGAATCCAAATTTGAGGGAAAATGTCCTTTCATAGGAAAATCCCCAATTCTTTTATCGTCCATTGTGACTAGACCATAGCTCAGTTTGACAAACCGTCAGCAACATTGAAATATCACACCAAGATCTATAATGGGTCTTCCTCAGTTTTTGATGATTTGACACTTCACCAGGAAGCCATTTTTCCAAGAAAGGTCACTTCATCGAATTTCATCATAAAGTGAAACTTGAACTTTCAGGACCACCTCCTCTTAATACTTTTCATACCATATGTTGACTTTTTTCATGAGTAACCATCATTTACTCATGTGTTGATGATCTCCACTCGGCCTAGTCTGTGTGCCAGCGTCATTGGGTCACCCTTGTTCAGAGCATTCGTGATGAGTCACCGTTGCATTCATGGAGTCTGTTTCACATCCCATTATATCATGTCATAGTATTCCATTCATATTTTCATAGAGTTCATCCTGTGTTGCTCATTTTGGCCTCTAGTCATATTGTCCCCATCCCCGCTGGAGTTGAGTCAGTTGCTGCTAGGTCAACCATGCACTTTATGCTTTGTCAAGGGAAGTTGTATGTTTGTTCCTCAATCCAACTTTTTTCCCATTATCCCTAGTGTCAGTCCATCAATCACATTACTATTTTTCCTCGTGCTTTAGCTGAGCATCCTTATTGCCTCATATACTGTGGGCCATATTCTGTCAACATCAGCTCAATTATTTTAGAAGAGCGTCCTAAAGGCCGATGTATCTTGGTTCCAGCTTCCATTTTTGTTCGACACCTTGGATAGTGTAGAGGGAATCATTATTGACCTTTGAATTGATTGTTTCATGTTCGTGATTCATACACTTGATGGTCCAGTGATGCAGCAGATTGTACCAGTGATTCCCGGGTGTGTGTCAGATGTTTCAGGCCTCATGAGGGGCTGGCCTTCAGATAGCCCGGACATGCGCAGATGCATACCTACTATTCTACAGCCTCAGATGCAATTCTGCAAAGTTGATGGGTTCAGTTCAAACCGATCGTAGTGTTCATAGCATGCATGTCACCTCAGTATGATCCATTTAGTTTTGCAGATCCCTTCCTTGTTTAATAGGGCTCCTTCGGTTGTTCTATCCTCCGTCCTACCCATTTTTTTAGGGAAGGGGATTTGTATGTCATGTACTCAGATATTATTCTATTCAGTCTTCGCTCAGGTTTTTCCAAGTGCATTATGTATATGGGACACATTGTATTATTTTTTGGCTTTGTTATGCTAGCATGTCATGTACCATTTAGCATGTACTTCATTGCTCAGTTTTATATTTCTGGGCGAACCATTATTTTTGTACTAAGTTATTTCGGCAGGTATGGATATGCCTCCCCTACCTCATTGAGGTTGTGTACCACAACATAAAAGGAGACTTGCATTAGTCTCGCCCCCTCTGTCCATATCCTCTTTCAATTCAATTTTATTAGTCTCCCTTTCGTTCTCTCCCTTTGACTCCCCTGTGTTGTCTAGTGATTGTGTCTTTACAACATACTTCGGTCATACATTTTGATCCTAACAATCGTACATTTGGGGGAAATATGTTATCACCAAAAAATTGATCATCTAGCCTAATTTACTAGATGGATCGAAGTACACCATGTAAAGCCGGTTTTACAATAGTAAAATTGCTTTCACTGTGAGAAATTAATTAATAAAGAACCTTTGTTAAGTAATTTATAATTAAACCCATGAAGAATAATTAAATAAAACACTATTTATTTGATTTTCTTATAGGAATAATTAATTAAACCATTGTTCAATGATTATTTCTTGTCATGTTTGACCCAATCATGAAAAATAAGCAGATAAATAATTAATTATCTTATTTTTCTCTAAGAATAATTAACTAATCACAAATTAATTATTATTCTTTGTCAAATTTGACTAAATCCCTTAGGAATAATTAAATAAATCATTATTTTTTTTATTATTCCTTAACTAATTCATTGAGATGATAAATAAATCATTTATTTATTTATTATTTCTAAATAAAAGTTTAATTATTTTTTCCCTCCTAAACATATATAATAAAATATTCCAGGTGGTTATTCCAATAATGGGATCAATAATATTTTTTTATTGCTCTTTATTCGAGGATAACTCAATGTTTTGTTATAAATAGAAGGCTTTTCCATTCATTATTCACTTTTGATTATTTTCATTGTTGCACTCACTGTTGTAACTTTGATTATTTTCATTGTCACACACCATATTTTCATTGAGTTTACACATTATAGAGGAGAGAGACTCTACACAAGCTGAAGACGTTTGAGGATAGCGAAGAACCCATCCCATAGAGGGGGACTAGTAACATTTATTTGTTCCTTTCACAGCTGTTATAATAGTAACTATTCTTTGTATATATAGTTTCCATTGGATAATTGGAGTTATTACTCTTTCTTTTTGTTATTTAACTATGATTATGGCATAGATCAAAATTTTTGCAGGTTTTGTTACTATCAGTTGCTGCAAATCTACAATGTTTAGCAGCCATTTATATTGTTGAGATTGTTTGTCATCGGAAATCTTAAGTGGGTTCTTTTCGTACATCTTTGAGAAGAAAATACTACAACACTTGCAGCAAACAACTAATACCAATTAATGATACTAACTTCCAATGAATAATTTGATACTCAAATATTGGCTTGAGTATACTCCCCCTATGGCTATTCTCCCTCTTTGCATTAGGAATTTGTAAACAATACTTGTAAAAGAAACTTCAACAGTAAACATATCATGACCATATATACTACCAATTTTATTTGACAACAACATTCAATACTTCCCTTATCCTTCATATGCATTCCTTGGCATGTTCCTTTATGATCCTTGCGTCTTCCCTTTATATCTTCCGTTGAAGCCAACCTCTTCTTTTCAATGAAGAGGAATAAGGGATATATTCACCTTGAGTAGATTATCTCCCTTTTTCTTCCACATTTGGGTATGCTAAGTTTTGTTAACACCATGATGAGTTGGTTTCCTGCATTGATCTGGTTCTTTTCCTTGATTGAGTGACTTTCTTCCAAACCATTGATGATTCCTCTTGTTATCACTAATTAAAGTCAATCTGCAATTTACCTCTTTCTCTTCTTTCTCATTGTCTGTGTCTTCTTTCTTCCTATACCACAATGAAGAACTAGCAAATCTACTACTCCTTTTGTCTCATTGGAATATATGCATGTTGTAGGTTATATAAGAGAGATCAACCACATGAATTGCAGACTCTGATATTCTAGTATTTTGTTGATAATATTGAAATTCAAACATTGGTTTACATTGCCTCAATGAACCATTCGGTATTACTTTCTTATGAGTTCTGGAATAACTACTGTGCAGATGTCTTTGATGGCTCTCATCATAATCCATACCTCTGTTTGAAATGTTTTGAAAAAGGATTTCTTGCAAAATTTTCATGTAGCTACTTTGTGCCCATAATATTTACACCTATGACATTCAACTTTATTCAAGTAGGGACCAAAGGAATTATTCTTCTTACCAAAGCTTCTGCTTGTCCAATTTCTTGGACTGATATTCACTTTCTTGTTGTTATTGGGCCACTGAAAATATTACCTTTGAGGGAAAAGGCTCTTTGTGCATGTCTATTCAAGTTTCTCTTCTGAGAAATTTTTGGTTGTTGCTGAAATGGAGTGTTCCACCTCTGTTGATGCACCTTCTTTTTCTTCTCTAGACACTTGGAGTTACTACAATAAAAACATATGACGGTATCCATACCTTTATATTGACTCTTAGAAGTCTTTTTATCTCTTTGATTATATGCTATTTCTCTTCCACTTTAGTATTGTTAGATATTTCTTTGACAAAGTAGGTGGGTTCCTTTAATGATTTTGGTCAATCACTGACATCTTCCAACATTGTCTCTACCTGATAGGAACAATGACTGGTTTGAATCTCCTCAAATGCTTCAGAATTCTCTGCATGCTTTTGAATATTTAATAACTGCTCATTTAGTGTTTCGTTCTATTCTCCTAGTTCCATATTGATGGATCTAAATTTCTTGATCTCCTAAAGAACTAATATGAGTTTCCTCTTCAAATAGATCTTTTCTTCAAGATCTTCCAACTCAACAGAGGAGGCACTAGATTCACAATAAGTGTCAATTTCAGTCACATTTTGTTCAAGAGTTTATTCCCTTGATGACTCTATGGATTCATCTTATTGACTAGAGGTGGACCCATTTTCGTCTTGACCAATGTCCAAATCTGTTATTACTATTAAAGTAGTTCCTTCTTCCCTACTACTAGATGAGCAATTCTCACTTTCACTAGTACTTGCAGCTGAGCAACTTGAAGTTAAATGGCCTATTGTTCTACAATAACAATAAAATAAAAACTTACTTATATATTGAATCTCCTATGAATGTTGATTGAAAATTTAGCCTCTTGATACATGAGAAATAATCCTCTGATTCATGATCTTTAATGCTCTTTGAATCTTTGACTACTCCATCCTCCATGGGAAGCCTATTGACATCACATGCAATTTGCATGTCTATACCATAGATGGACTGAAATGTATCCCATATCTCCTTGGCAGTCTTAAAACAGACTACTTTCTTAATATCTAACTTAGACAACCCTCTCATGATTTCCTTCCTAACTTGTTTATCAAACTTATCATCTATTACTCCATTCTCCACATATATTCGTATATCCAAATCAAGAGCTTGCAGGTGTACTCTCATCCTTACATTACACGTTGAATAATTTGAGCCATTCAAAAATGGAACTTGATCTAAGGTAATCCAATCCTATTTATCCATGATCCCTAATCTTCCTTCCAACAGTTAAACTGATTTTGAAGCACAATGGCTCTAATACCAATTGTTATAAATAATGGAAACCAAGACACTACTGAGAGGGGGGGTGAATCAGTAGTGTGACAAAATTATATAATTCTTCACAAATTATACTTTTCAATAATTTTCAAAATTATTTATGGATCAACAACACATCTCAATCATATAAAACATAGCACAATAATAATGAAGCACATGAAAAACATATACATAAGACACCAATATTCTTTTTATTACAAGCTTCAACTTGATTACATCATTTCCCAACAAGCAAATACTTGTAGGTTTATCAGTTTCTCCTAAAAGGAACTTCTATCCCTACTCATTTATCTGTCTTCACTGAAAGGGATTGCTACCCCTACTCGTTTATCAACCACTGCTGAAAGGGACTGTTGCCCTTACTTATTTATCAACCATTATTGAAAGGGATTCTTACCCTTGTAAATTTACCAGCACCTACTGGAAGGAGCTACAACCCTTGATCTACAAGCTACCACTTGTTGGCCCTCTTGATTCATTTTTCATCCATTTTTAGACTAGAACCAATAGATCACTATCTTCATCAACAACAAAAAATTTCTCACTGCAACTGCACACCTAAACCACCTTACAAACACCTTCAACAATCTATTATTACTGATAAAATCACCTTCAACAATTTCTCATTACTGAATACGCCAAATTATGCCAACATCATTAATCACCAAATATCACCTTTGCTAATTTCACCATTAAAAAAATATCACTAACATCACCAATGCACTTTTTTCATCTCTAAAACACCTTCTCAGATACGAAATATGATCATTATTTCACCCTTGATACATACCAACACTATGCATCTTGTTTGCACCAACAACGTCTCATTAGGTTGCTCGAATTTTTCTTTTAAATACTTCTAGACATATATTTTTAGAATTGGAGCATTATTTAACTTGTTCTTTGATGCTTGCATGAATTTATTTTTTTCTACCTTTGTCATGTTCAACTGAGTCTTCTAAAATTTCTCTTCAAGTCTTCTTTTACTCCTCAATTTTATCTAGATCTTGGGGGCAGCCCCCAAGATCCAAAAAGAATGAAATGTTAGAAGAAGAGAAGAACACACAGTAAGAAAAACCACAAAGAAACTTTTTTTATTAAAACAAATAATAACTATAAAGGCCATATCGTGGTGGACAATATGTCCTTTTACAAAATGTGACTTGTTACTTATAGCCTTTTTTAGTTACAATACCACAGGTAAATTCCTTGGGTGAACAAATACTATGGGTGGATATCATAATACCATGGGAAAATACCATGGGTGAATGAATACCATTGGTGGATGCCACTTACAATACCATGGGTAAATTTCATGGGTGGATGAATACTTGGGTGGATGCCATTTTCCATTTGGATCATTCTTCCCTCCTTAAGAAGCAATGGTCCCCATTGCGTGAAGTTCCCTTGTATGAATCCATTGTTGAATATGAAAAGCCATTGAAGAGAATGGTTTTGTGTGGTTAATCCATAACCATGAAGATCCAAGGATAGAGATACCCTGTAATTCTTGTGACCAACTGTGATACTAATACTGTAGGGTCTAGCAAATGGACTTCGATGAAATCTAGGTTTGTGGATGAGCCATAACCAAGACAAATGAAGATCTGAGGATAGAGATACCCTATAATTCTTGTGACCAACTATGATACTAATAGCGTGCGGCCCAGCAAATGGATTTCGATGACATGGATTTTTTGTGGTTGATCGATAACCGTGACGTTGATTGTTGATAAAATAGAAGGTGCCTACATAGCCTATGGTGGGAGGGAACATCTCTAAAGAACCCAAGACAGATGATGTTATGTTGAAACTGATGAATGTGAAGCAGGTGCCTACTAAAGTGGGGTGGGAGGGCACATCTCCAAAGGGAACCCACTCTGAATGTTTCTCCAGATTTAAAATGAGCATAACTCAGTCAATATAACTCAAAATATTTATGATCACCTAATTTTGGAAATAGAATGATCATTTTGCATCTTCCCATGTTATTTAAATCCCTATCTAGACACTTTGGAAACTCGGATTCGTGCTTCAACTGTCTCATCCTCATAAAAGTTCTAAAAAAATAACTGATTTTAAATCAGTGATATCTCTCTCATCAAAACTCCAACTCGAACTATTTGTTCTTTGAATTTGGGTGTTTTTTCTCAAGGAATCTAGATCTGTAATTGTTTTTGGTAAATTTTGTACCAAAAGTTTCAGATTTGATCTGCAAACACGTTGCCCAAACAAATCCTACAAAAAAATGAAAAAGAAAATTCTTTCCGCTTTGCTCAAGAAAGTGCTTTGTGGAGATCATAGCATGTGCATGAATTTCGTTAAATATTGCTGCAAAAATTTGAAATTAAAATATGGATCAAACCCTTATTCCCATGGAGTCGTAACCTGGCTCTGATACCATTGCTCTGGATCTTGGAGGGAGCCCCCCAAATTAAAAAAAAATCATGGAAAATTTTAGGGGCTAATATTCGCACAGTGGGCTAATTTTCCATTATTTTTCCACAAAAAGATTCGCCAATTTCCATTTTTATAAAAGATGATTCGCCCAAATTTTAGAATATAAAATTATTTTACCTTAAAAATCGCCAACATTATATAGAGACTATATATAAAATTATTATAAATTTGAATAATTTTACAATATATCAATAAACATTTTATAGTTTTCACATTAGGGATTAGTGAGATTCGCCAATTTTTTAAAGTTCAAGAAAATTTTCCATCCTTAAAATTTTCCTTGAAAAAAATGAAATGTTAGAAGAAGAGGAGAACACACAGTAAGAAAAACCACAAAGAAACTTTTTTTATTAAAAGAGATAATAACTATAAAGGCTACATTGTGGTGGACAATCTTTCCTTTTACAAAATGTGACTTGTTTTGGTTACAATACCACAAGTAAATTCCATGGGTGAACGAGTACCATGGGTGGATATCACAATACCATGGGAAAATACCATAGGTGAATGAATACCATGGGCGGATGCCACTTACAATACCATGGGTGGATAAATACCATCGGTGGATGAATACCATGGGTGGATGCCACTTACAATACAATGGGTAAATTCCATGGGTGGATGAATACCATGGGTGGATGTCATTTTCCATTCGGATCACAATTGTCACTTCAAGAAATTATGAGTTAAACTGCATAAACTTATTGTTCTAGAATTTTTTATAGGATTTTGTTTGTTTTTTCTATTTTTTTTTCCAATCTCGAAAGTTAGTATTTCTGCTAAAACTACCTCTTTAATTTTCCATGTTTTCAAATACACTTCCAATGATATATTCATGCTAGTTTTAGAGCTTTTAGTTCACTAGAGTTATATTAGGCCTACCTGCCAAAGTTCAAGTTGACGACTTATTCATCCATCCAAAACATTGTCATACCATTTTATTCCAAATCACTTCCATATATAGCTTCCAACGTGTTCATGCCAAATCTCGAAGGATTTCCATTTAAAATGATGTCAAAATAACTCTGTCGACCCTTTTTAATTATAGTCATGAGGGTTTCTCTTATAATGCAAAATATCCACGCTCCTGGTCTTCTTATTGCATGGGTCGAAGTATTGTGACCTTGTTTTTAAGCCTCGAAGCTTAGCCACTTACATCTATGCCTTTTGGTCCTTAAGTTCGTGCCCTTGGTTATCATGTTGCATAAAACCTTGTGTCGATGATTTCTATTAGCCCCTGGCGCAATCCTTATTGAGCTCTTTTAAAACATCCAGGGTCTTATTAATGGGATGAGTTGTCTTGGTGGTGTCCACTTGTTGCACCTCCACCTAATCACTGCATGCCTAGGCTCACTTGTCATTGACACCAACCTTGTTATCCTGATGCCCATTCAATCTGAAGTTTCGCTTTTGCGCTACCAAAACACCTTCTAGGGTCATGCTAGGAGGATGAGGTCATGTTGGTTTCATATGTGCCATGTGGCGCCATCTAAGTGGTGAAAAGTGTCACTCAAATTAGGCACACCAGGGTACTTGAAAACCCCAAAAAGACCTGCCACATGTCCATCCCTTATTGGGCAACATCACTGCTAATGTCATCATTCACCTATGCACCTTAGTCATCTCTATGAGACAATCAAATTCTACCACATAGCCGGCCTATTTCATCTTGGTCTTTACTTCTTTGTGGCCTTAAGATTAACCCAACAAGATGAGCTATAATTGGCTCCACCATCTATCTAATAATGTGCGGCCAAGTGTCTTCTATCGTAGGAGAGGGAAAATGATTCCCGAGAGTTGTTTTTTTCCTCATTTTCCTTTATAAAAATTTCTAAGGGTCGTGGCTCTTTTTAACACTGTTCAGCCTCTTGTTGTCCACTAGATCGCTCGGTGCTTTGGAAAAATACTGCTCTTCAATAACACCGATTGGGACACACCCTCAGGTTGTTTGTGGTTTTGAGGGTAAGGGGTGTCATAATCAACCATAGTTGTTGATTTTGTGATCAATAGTTTGTGGAAATAGATTTTGTGCCACCACCTAGCACATTAACTATAGAGCTTCATACCCCTATGCAATTTATTTGATGCCTTGATGAGGACTCATGGGGCCCAATCCTTCCAACTACATGCATGTCATTTAACTATCAGGTGGGGGCCTCCCGCTCTAAACACTCTGTCACTCAACGTGCTTGCCAATGTTATTGACTCTGCCATGATAGATCAACTATAATTCCATTGGTCCTTGCCCTATAATACTACCATGTCCACCGACCCATTTCATCCTGTTAATTTCCTTAAGCTCCCCTTTAGTTTCCTCTAGGGTATAACCTTTAAGCTACCTTTATCAAGCCAAGATGTTGTGTGGGCTCTGCCTTGGGACAATGAAAAACATTTCTACCACTGGGTTATTACCCCACGTTTGCTCATAGCTCTAGATAACAGCTCCACCAACTGCTTTGTTGTCTTTGGTTGTGCACCAAAACTAAACATGCTCCAAAAGGGTCTCCAACAAACTTTAGCTCTACCACTATGACTTTGGAGTCCCTGGCTTTGATTGGCTCTAACTTTTGATCCAGGATCCAATTTCTAGATTTCCACATACCATTGTAAAAATATTTTAGAGCTCTATCCATCTTAGTGGGTTCCAATAGAAATTAAGATGATATTTTAAGTTGGAAATGACTATAAATAGCTTGCACCACTGCTCATATTATAGTCACCTTGTCATTTTTTGTCAATGAAAGCATAATCAATGTTTTTCCTTTGCCATCAATGACAACATATTTCCAACAAATTTTTGTTTTTCCAATACAAATTTATTGTGTGTTTATATTGGATTTGACAGCCCCACTTTTCCCAATATGAGGTATTGAGACTTCCACTTCAAGCAACACTTTTGACATTGCACATGTTGTTTAGTCATTGTTGAAATTGGGAAGGGAAATGGAAATATAGAGAAGGAAAGAGAGAAGATAATTGAAGGTAATAGAGCCAAGGGAGAGCCCCAAATCCCCAAGATAGAAACAAGGTTCCAAAAGACCTAATAGAGGACTTGTAACAAAGACATGCAACAAGAATATAAATTAAAAATTGAGATTCCCAAATAGGAAATCCTCAAGGAAATGTAGACCACAAGAGGATTTCTAAATTAAGGGGAGAAATTTCCAAAGGAAAAATAGCTCCATCAAAAAAGGAAGCAGCAAAAAACTAGGTATAGATCACAAGCATATGGGATTCACTATGAATCTATTAGCTTATATATGGTGGGAATGACAATAACATATGACCATTAATATTCCATAAAATTTACATATAACACATGAACTCATATGAATGAAAGGAATCAATTCACATCTACTTCAATCATTACTAGATATGATGACTGCTTACTAAGCCCCTTTACCTTGTCACCTCCCATATAAACCCATTTTAAACCAAAATTAAAACTATATAATTAAAACAAGTTTAATTTACGATTATCTAAAATATAAAAATTAACAATTTGATTAAATTAAAAATTTCTAAAATAATATCATCAACCACACAATTGTAATTACAAGTCCACAAATAGAAATCACTCTTTTAGAATTTCACTATTGTATTAAATTATTGAAATCTATTAAATTTGAAATAGCTATAATATTATATTGATTGATTTACATGAAAACATTTTCACTTTATTTCCATTTTTATTTTTAATATTAATTCAATTAAAGTTAGAGATATTGTTTTATAGAATGAAAATAAAATTTTGATTATTTTATATTTTATTGTTAAAATCTTCTCAAAGAAAAAATTACCTTCTATTTATATTAATAAAGAAAATCATATGATAAAAAAGACTAAAGTCATGGTAATTAGACAAAAAAATATTAATTAGGATAATTTCATGTATGATAATAACTATCGAATGGTATTGTCATTGATGCAAACATTGGTTTATAAAAACTATTAATGTCTATCTATGGATTTCATTGATTGGAAGCTCCAATGGTCAAGATATCCTAGATGCGCAAATCTCTGATCATATTGTCCACATTTGTTAAAGAATTTGAAGATGAAAAATAGTGAATTTTCTCACATGACTGTCACCATCGTGTTGTCTTTGTCATGTCGATTACAATGATAGGTAGCATGCCACACAACTCCTCACAGTGGAGAAGATATGTCTATTGAATTAAAACCCCAAATATTAGTTAGGTTGCCCCAAATGAGTTGAAATAGTAGCTCCATGACTGGTTGATGGTTGACATTTTAAAGATTTCTTTGCTATCATAAAGTTAAGTTTGAACCACACACTTGGTTTTGTTGTTATAACGGTGAAGATATAAATAATTTGAGCTACACCCAAACCTAATATTCATTGCAGTGATTTTGACCCATGCTTAGCTATAACATTGACTACGAGAACATCGGCTTGAATATCGGCCTCAACGTTAGCACCGGTGAGCATCCACACCTTATATATAAATGGGAGTAAAAAAATGGCATGGATCAATTCAATTTTTTGGGACTTATTTAAAGTGAAAAGCAATCTTACGAAGTTTTTGCGGTTTTCCAATGATAATTTCTTTGCAATTTTCATCGGTATTCGATTATGATCTACGGTTTTCCAGTGACAATATTTCTAAATACGCATGTTAATGTGAGCATAGGACCATGAGTACCATCCTACACGTCTTGTAAGACTAGGATTGTTATAACATCAGAATAGTGTGGTTTGATCTCGTGCATGGAGTGTGAAATAATACGACATAGCTTGAATGATGAGCAATGACTGTGATGCATGGGTGCAGCTTGTTATCTCCAAGAATTTGTGAACAAGTTCCACATTTATTGATGTCTAGCATGTGCAATGATGAAATGTGACCTATCCGGTGTACATTTGATTAAGCGAGAGTGATCGACGTGGGAACTTACAATATGCTTTAAAGGATGAATGTGTGCGTTGTGGCAGCTAGGCGATGGGTATATGCTAGGAGAAGTTGCTATGGTACTAGTGACAAAATGTGATTGAGGGAAAATGTAATAGTCATATCGTTTATATGCAACACATGGGGTGTGGTTTTGAAGGATTAAGTAACACCCATGTAAAATACCACATGCGCATTGACTAAAACAGAGGATGTTGGAGGTTGTCGGTTGTAGAGTTTATGATGAGAATTTTCCATGTAAAATGTATTTTTTGGTTGAGAGGGTTTGATAAAAGTATATGCTACTAGAGTTTTTCTCTGATTATGAATGTCGAAGGCTTGATGAGGAGAGTTGTGTTGAGTTGATTGGTTGAAAATATTTGTTGTTTTGATATGAGAAAAGGTCTCATATTGTTAATATGTTGCCAAGGTTACAAATATGTGGCTGAATATGTTGCTAATCATGGTGACTTTACAGGGTTGTTTGTGGAGTTGTCAGTTCACTTACATTTTTTAATCAAAACAACTAAGGTTTGAGAAAAGTTTGGCATGATATATTGTTGGTGCTTTGAAGCAGAGGATGCTAGTATAGTATTGATGCATTTTTTATATGCTATTGTTCAGTTAGGGTTTATTAGAAGTGTTTGAACAAAGTTATTAGCTTGTGTGGCTAGATGATGAGTGCCATGGTTTACAGTGCTTCTAAATTGTTTGTTGAACCATTCTTATGTTAGCATTTATATGGTTGAATGTTTAATGACAGGTTGATGTAATTTGAACA
This sequence comes from Pinus taeda, assembly GCA_000404065.3. Lineage (NCBI taxonomy): Eukaryota > Viridiplantae > Streptophyta > Pinopsida > Pinales > Pinaceae > Pinus > Pinus taeda. The sequence goes on along the minus strand of APFE030616850.1, from coordinate 106,273 downwards.
AAGGTTAACTAAGGCTTTATGAAGCTAAGGTTTGATAATTTGAGTAGAGGAAGTTGTTATTGATGTTAAAAACATTGTGCTAGTATTGATCGACAAAGTCAATAGATTGTTTTGATGTTATTTTGATTTTGAGCATAGGTGGATCTAGTCTAAAAATTGTGAAACATGATTCGTTGTGGTAAACTGAAGGTTGAAGATTTTAGGGCAAGTGGTAGCTTGTTGAATAGGGTGGCAGGATGCTGCAAGGAGGGGAGTGGAGTCTTATTTGAGTTGATCTTGAGATCATTTCAAGGTGGCAGAGGGTGGTGTAAAGGTAGGTTGAAGCCTGTGCAAGGTGGTGCTAAGACAGGTTGGAGTTTGTGCAGGGTGTTGAGCATCCTTTCAGACGGATTTGATAAAGACAGGGAGTGAGAGCATCCTTCCAGTTGGAGTTGGTAAACTAGGGTGTTGGAACATCCTTCTAGTGTGAGCTAGTAAACTAGGGCATTGGAGCGTACTTCCAATTGGGGCTGGTAAACCAGGGAATTGGAGCATCATTTCAGTTGGAGCTGGTAAACCAAGGCGTTGGATCTTCCTTTCAGTTGGAATTGATAAATCAAGGGGTTGAAGTCTCATTTTAGCTGTAATTGGAAAATCTTGGAAGTTGGAGATTTCTATGGATATAATATTCAAAATCCTATATTAAGAAGCATTCGATGGTTTTTCTCCTGGAAGGGTTTCTAGCCAAAAAACTTGTGTCTATTGTCTTGCATGTTGTGCATTTTTTGAATGGTGTTGCTATTTGTTCATGTGAAAACTTATGTTTTAATCTAATGCTAATGATAATCAATGCTTTGTGAGGTTAAAAATAATTGATTAAAGTGAAATATTGATTCACCCTCCTCTTAGTATTTTCAACAATAACTACTTGGAGAAAGTTTCTTCATACAAATATCTAGGAATCGACATTCATAATTGGCTCAATTGGAAGTATAACATTAAGAAAAGGATAATTGGAGGTTGGAAAACTTAGTATGTGCTCGAAAACCACTGTAAGTTAACATATCTTTGGGTATGGAGTTAAAAAAAGTTCATTTTTGACACTCTCATTACCCCTATTTTTCTATATGGATGTGAGTTTTGGGGTTGCAGTATATCAAGAGAATCATGAAGGAAGATTGAGCTAATCCAAAAACAATTTATAACCTACAACCTCAATATTATAGTAAATACTCCCTACTCTATCTTCTTGATTGACGCTAGAATTTCCCCAATTGAAAATCTAGCTATGAATAGGTGTCTCATGTATTAAAATAAGTTATACAACATAGAAGCTAAGAGGTTCCCTAAAATAACTTCTAACTCTGGCCAAAACTGTCACCTCTAGCTTAAGAGAAGTTGGCATAAAGATGCCTAATCTTGGTTAGACCATTGGGGGGTAAACAGAGACATCATCTTGGAGAATAAGGATAATACTAAAAATATCATTACTTCCAAATTTTAGAATAAGGTGTGGGATAATAAGAGTTAAAGAGGAAAAGGAAGATAAGGTACTATAAGGAGGTAACCAACCCTAATATTGAAAACCAGAATTGTCTTGCTATCTTGACCAATGTTAAGAAGAAAATGAACATTGCCAGGATAAGAACTAATTCTCATGAGATTCAAAGTGAAACTGAGCATTGGTCGATTCTCAAAACACCTTAGGACAACAGACTCTACCAAATCTCCAATACTAAGAGGTTGAAGATGAAAATCATTTTTCTTTGGAATACCTCATTTTTACTAACATGAGATCTAATTTTGAAAATCTTTGCCACACTACCAACCTTCTTGACTTGGTAAGTCAACAAAACTAGAGTGATCTAGAACCCTTCTATCCCTTCTTTTCAATCATAGAAATAAAATGTAAAAAATCTCAATCAATCTCTTTCGTTCTTAAATTCTGATACACCATATCAATCTTAAAAAAAATTAATAATAATAATAATAATATATAAAAAATTATCCATATAAATATTTATTATACACTAATATATAAACCACCGCATAAATAAACCATTACATATATGATTAAATTAGAATCATTTTTTTATATAAACTATTTATACGAAAGCTTTCATAAGTGATAAATATACAGATAAATGTCTTTAATAACATAATATAATATGGAAGCCTCCACCTAAGTAATTTAAAAATTGTATTTGTGATAAGATAATATATTAGTTTGTATATATTTTTAATGATCGATTTTAAATGAGCCAGAACTTTCGGACCTTATCTATAGATAAAACAAATTAACATAAAACTAGCTAAGGTTTGCTACAGTTTTTTCATCTGGAAACATCTGAGTCAGGTTTGCACTGGTTTTTATCCCTTATATCTTGGCATGGAAACATCTTACTCTATTTAATCTTAATGTGCCTTCTCAGTGACCACCAACAAATCAAGGTGATATCTTCCGTGTTTGTTATTCTCTATCTCTCATGTCGTCTTGTGCAGAATATTTTACTCTTTCTTGCACTCTTTTGCCATCCACGTAAGTTTATTGGAAACCTGATTCCTCATTCCACCAATCTAATCTCTAATTGTCGGTAGATAACACACATTCGATAATGGATGCAGTGTAATGAGATTTTCATGATTTTGTCACGTTATAGGCCACAGTGCCTACTTTATGTGTACAAGATTGAGATCTCTATCAACTAATTGTCTGTAAGAATGCACTAATAATGGAGGCACTGTAACGAGATTTTCATGCTTTTCCTGTCATCTACACCAAAGTGTCGACATTATGCATAGAAGATTAAACTCACAACGCATCACAATCCTTTTTTATCGTTACAGGCCGACTTGTCACACAAGAATATTCCACGTTATCTCTGATACACCGAGTCAGGCAGCGATGGATTGGTGGATGGATTAATTTTACAACAGATTTGGAATGAGTGAACAATAAACAATAGATAAACGTACTTTTCAAATTAAAAGTAATTTTATGTTTTTTCATAATGATGAATAGATGGACTGTCCACGTCATTTCTGTCGAATCTCAAGAGTGAGTGGCCAGTAATTTTCCTATATTTTTTTATTTTTTGGAAAATTTATTGCCAAGGCCAACTTATCGAGAATGAAATTCAAACCTTCAACATAATAACAATCAGATTTATGACCAAAATTATCACAAACACAAATCACTTGTGATTTATCCCACTGCAAATCACATGCAATTTCTCGCATTATGTAGCTTTCAAATTTAAGATTTTGACAAAGAAAGTAGAGGTGGAAATACACATAGATAAACTCAAATTGAAATGGAGTGAATAATTTTTCTTATCATTCAAAAAAATTTAAATAAATTATATGTAATATAAGGAGACAAACAACAATAAATAAATGGAGAAAAAACTCAACTAACTTAACGGAATCTGAAGTGATTATGACACGTAGCAAACAATGGGACTCATTATCATGACACCTAGCAGTGAGATTAAATGTCTCAACACCCCCTCCTAATATCAATTATTAGAATATTGACACTTACAATGCCTAATTGTTGTCTTTGAAACTCAAATACATCTTTTCCCAATGGCTTTGTGAAAATATCTTCAAGCTGATCTCTCGAACCACAAAAAGCAAGTAAGAAGTCTCCATCATTGACAAGCTCACATGAAATGAAAACACGTGTTAATGTGCTTGCTCATTTTGTGAAAGACATGATTTTTTGATAAAGAAATTGCAGAATTGTTATCACAGTAAAGATCCTTTGATAGTCTTCTCAGCCACACAACTTGACAAATTGTTGAAGTTGTAGCTACATACTCATCATCTTCAGAAGATATTGAAATCATGGGTTGTCTCTTGGATGCCCATGAGATCAGATTAGTTCCAAGGTGAAAAGTATACCCTGAGGTACTTTTGTGATCATCTAAATTTCTTGCGTAATCACTGTCTGTATAACCTGAAAGTAAGCAATCTTTAGAATGTGTGTAAAACAAGCCATAGTCTATTGTGCCCGCACATATCCTAAGATACTTTTGCAACCTTCCAATGTGAAATCTTGGATGATTGCATAAACCTAGAAACAAACTAGATGCAAACATGATATTAGATCTAGTTGCGGTGAGATACAACAAATTAACAACTAGACTTTTATACAATGTGGAATCAACTGGTGATGCTACATCTTGTTTCCTAAGCTTGGTGCCTTGAGTAATTGGGGTATCAAATAGTGTGCAACTTATCATTCTGAACTTTTGGAGGATGTTAGTAGCATATTTTTGTTGACAAACGAAAATGCCATTAGCAAATCGCTGAATTTCAATGCCTTTTTATTGATAAAAAGTTTTGAAGCCGTTGGAATTGTATTCCCCTCCTCTACTTGACCCGAGAACTTTTAAACGCTTTCCATTTTTATTTTCTGCATGTTTTGAATTCCTTGAATCTTGCGAAGGTATCAGATTTATTTTTGAGAAAATAAACCCATATATTCCTCCTATAATCATCAATGAAGGTCAAAAAATAAAAACTACCACCAATGGAATATGTTTGCATGTATGGACTAGTTGTAAAGGCTCTTTGATCTAGTGGAAGATGTCAGAAAGCTATCACTTTTATGCTTTGCTAGAATATAGATTTCACAGTTACAATCTTTTTCATTCACAACATGGAGACCAATGACCATAGAATGTTTCTGAAGCATGCTTAGACACTTTAGGGGAATATGCCCATACCTAGAATTCCATAATCGTGACTCGTCTATTCTTAACATATTGTATGCAAAATACTGTGAAAGATTTCGACTTCTAAGAGTCAATGGAAACATCTTATTCTTGGTTTTTTCAACCTTTGCTATCAGTTTTCCACTGGGAGGTTTGTCATAGATATAACATGTGTTCCTTTGGAATATGACATCAGAAGCATGTTCCATCAATTGACCTACACTAATGAGGTTATGCTTCATACGTGGAACATAATAAACATTAAGTATATATTTGTGTTGATTCTATTTAGTAAGAACAAGAACAATACCTTTCCCTTCAACTTTTATAAGTGAGTAATCTCCAAGAATAATTTTTTATGTTATAGAAGCAACAAGGCAAGAAAGCATATTTTTGTTACCTATCATATGATTGTCGCAGCCACTGTCCAACAACCAAACGTCCTCGTTGTGATTTTCTTCAAAAAGATGGCAGCAAAGAAACATGGTCCTAGAGGATTCTCCTTCATTGTTGGAGAGATTGACACTACCTATTTGTTGATCTAACTGTTTCTTTCTACGTTCATGTTCATAATACCCAAATTTCTTACAATGATAACATTGGACATTAGATTGTCTCCATGTTTTGCCTCTGTGTGTTTGGTTTTGTGAAGGTATTGACTCATTTGTTGCATGATGATGTTCTGATCTACCTCTGCCTCTCTTGTTGTTGCCTCTATATCGTCTGCCTTTGCCTCTACCGAGAGAGACTTGTGATTTGAAAGATTTTTCCATGGAATCTTTTGCTAGGTTAAGTCTTGTTTCATGTTATAGAAGTGATCTAGTCAACTTTTCTATTGAGAAATTTGTAAAATCTTTGGATTCCATAATGGTTGTTACAACAATGACATATTTCTTAGGCATGCTTCGAAGGACTTTTTACACTATCTTTTGATGTGTAATGGTTTCACTAATAAGTTTGATTTGACTGACTATGCCCATGGCGTTGGTAATGAATTGATCAACATTCTCTGTGTCAACCATCTTCAAAGTTTCAAACTAAGCTTGCAATGTCTGTAATTTTGCGGCCTTCATTGTAACATTTTTTGATACACAACTTTCGAAATATCCTAAAATTCTTTTTTTTGTTGATGCGTCGGTTATCTTGTCGAAGATAGAATGACTCAATGAGTTTTGTATCCAACATTTGACTCGTTCTTTATTTCCAAGTTCAATAACTACATTCCTCTGATTATTGGTCATAACAACCATTGATTTTTGGGTTGACTCTACATAAATATTTTGAAATGTATTTCAATACTTTTAAGCTTGTAAAAATTTCTTCATCCACAAATACCATTGTTCATTCTCATTTCCAAGAAAAATAAATGTTTGTGACAAAGCGTTAGAAAAAAAACTTTTTCAAAAATTAAAAAAAAAAAACCAAACCTTTTTAAAAAATGCAACCCATTTTTTTTAATCCCCTTTTTAAGATTTTAAGGAAAATCTTTTTGGGAAAAAAAATAGAACATAAACCTTCCACGATTCTTTGAAAACATGTTTTTGAATCAAGCGGTGCCTCCTTTATATAAATCCATTCCTTTTAATATAAGAAAGGCTCTTTAAAAATATATCAGCCTTTGTTTTAAAAACCTTCTTACAAGAAATCCTTTAAAAATAATTTAGTTTTTCAAATGCCAAAGAAATTCACAATTTACGGTATAATACGTTGCTCGATCAGCCACAGGAACACCGACAATTTGGAGACTGTGTTTTAAGGCGAATGTTATTTCCAATTTTATAGTAATATAAATGCCTTTTGACATGTTGTAAGGAAATATCATTAGCCTTCTCTTTCTACGCTCCATTCATTTATTCATTCACGTGCTAGAGAGATATCAGAAAGCATTTATATTATTATAAGATTAGAAATAATATTCTCTAATTATGAATTATTCTGTCATACTTCGCACACACAATGAATACACATGAGTTCATAACTTTATATCTTAGATTTCAGCACTGACAAAGTTCGACCGGACACAATAAACGAAGCTATCATTCAAGGAGTATCCTAGTCAAAATTGATCTAATAGTACTTATTGGACATTAAAAGTTGATGAAAGAATGGGTAAAATGACGATACAATAAACGAGGCTATTATTCAAGGAGTGTGTGGAGTGTGCACAGTGAAATTTGATCTAACCATACTTATTGGACAGTAAGAATTGATGAAAGAATGGTGAGTTAAAAACAGAAGATTGAAAATTATAAATTTAAAAATTATGCAAATAATTTAGAAATTACAATTGATGTGAAGTAAAATTTAGTTAGGATACTACAGTTAAATTTAGGAAATTAATATTGTGATTATTTTTATAGAATAGTAATTTTTAATAATGTAAACTTTGAAATGGGAATTATAAATTCAAAACAAGAATTTTAGACTAAATAATTTCAAAAAATCATGAAAAGTTATTCTAATTTTCAACATATTTAAAATGATAGTAAAAGCTAATAAAAACCAAAAAAAATTGTGCAAAAACACTTTGAAAACAAAAAATGTTGACGCTCAAATAACAATTTTTTGGGGTACATTTTCAACATTTTTTAAAAATGACAATAAAAGGCAATAAAAACCATTTTTTTTGTCCAAAAACACAGAGAAAACACATTGTAATAATGTTTTTTTTTTGTTTTTTTTTTTTAAATGTGTAAAAAAACCACACAATTCTTAAAAAAAAAAAATCTTTGAAAATAAAGTTAAAAACATAAAAAATTAAAAAATACAATTAAACTAAAAAACAAACATTGAAAATAAAAAAACATAAAAGAATGAATTAAAACATTAAAAAAACCATTGAAAATTAAAACATAAAAAATGATAAAAACATTAAAACAATATTCTCTCTTAAAAAATTAAATTATAAAAAAGAAAATTAAACAAAAAAATAAATAAAACATTTAAAATTAAAAATAAGATGGTCCAAAGGCCATGGACTAGACTAGGAAGCGCCCATATATATATATATATATATTAAAAGAAAGAGAAACACAAACACTAAAAAAAAAATTAAAATACATTTAAAATTTTTAAAAAATATAAAAATGTGGCCTTGTTGGTCTGGATGGTGGGGTTGGGTAGGGGAGTCTGATTCAGGGAATTAGAATCCCCTGCCACGTCTAGTCCATAGGATGGGGGGCTAAGCGAGGCTTGGAGTTGCATGCACGCAACTCCCACCCCCGCATAGAGTCTGATTCTGTGAATCAAATTCCCTTCGCCCAAGGCCATGGGGCGAGGGTGGCAACAACGCATGGGGGGTTGGGCAACGGTGGCAACAACGCATGGGGGGTTTGGGTAAGGGTGGCAGTAGTACGCACTGCTACCACCCCCGCCTAACACCTCTCGCCCAACAGCCCTGGGAAGGGGAGTCCGATGACTCCCTCGCCCCACAACCCTGGGCGAGGGAATCTAATGACTCCCCCACCCAGGGTCATGGGTCGACAGGGTAGGGTGGGAGTGGCAGTTATGCAACTAACACCCTCGCCTAACCTCGCCGCACCACGGCCCTGAGCGGGAATGAATTTATATTTTTTCTTCAATACTTTATTTTTATTTTTATTTTTTTATGAATCTATTTGCTTTTCTTTAATGTTTTTTAATTTTATTTTAATAAATTATGTTTTCCTTTAAACATGTGTTTTTCTTTTTAATATTTTTTTTTTTTTTTTAATTTTGATTTTAATGGTTTTTGCAATTTAATTTCTTTTTAATGTTTTTATTTATTATATTTTCAATTTTCAATGTATTTTTTTTTTTTGTAAAGTTAAGCATTCTTCATTCTAGATGACAAACAAAATTACAACATACTAGAGTTTAGGTGGTAGGTCTACCCACAGGAAACCAAACCGCCACCTTTCGGCCTTAAAACCTGACCAAAATTTAAAAATGTTTTGTTCCTTCTTCCTGTCATAACCATTGTTTTTCCTGTTATTGTCTAAGCTAACGACATTAACATAACTCGACACCCCGATACAGTTCGGATTCATCATCATAATAAACAAAAGAAGGCACAACGCAGCTAATCCTCGTCTGACAAGTTGACTGGGGCAGGCTTTGAGGCGCTAGCACCCGGCTTCAAAATCTTCTACTCTATGGCCCATTTGAGTTCCAGCACCAATTTTTCCATGTCCTTTAGCAGCAGATGGTTCCTGGCTGCCTGGACTTGGACAACCGTAATCTATTTCAGGAGAATGTTCTTTATGCTGGCAGATTCTTTCGTCAGTTGGTGTTTGAGGAGTCCTCTGCCTGTTTGCGCTTGATGCAGGGGTGACCTGCAAAAACCAGGATCTTTCCACACATACCTTGAATCCATGTTCAAGGAATTCATTCCTGCAATGATTCAATTTATAGATGCTCTAACTTGGGGTTCATATTGTAAGATGGCGCTTTTCAACAGCCTTCATTCCCTTGGAAATTCCATTTGAAACAGTCGCTGGCTCTGACACTTTTACTAATATGCGCACAGCTAAATTAATAATACCTTACATATCCTTAAACGCACCTGTTATTAAAATCCATATGGTATCAGGAGTATTATGGCAGTTCGAACTCCACCAGGGATATATAGAGACTGCGCGTGCCTCGAGCCAGGATTCAACTCAATACACAGATATCTCGGCAAGAATGCAGATTTCATTGATCATGTTAGATCTCAGCATCGTCAACAGTTCAAGGGAGCGGATTTGTGGACCTCGTGGGCAAACAGAGTCTCTGTACAGGAGCTGCTCCTATTAACCAACGCACACACAATAACAGTCTTACTCAATACAAACAACAGATATATATGTCCGCACAGTACTCAACATGCAACGGTTATACTCATACCAGCCATTCCACGGTTTTAAGGTGCGCCCTCCACATTTATACACAAGGTTTAAGCCAATGTTTTACTATCCGCGGCATCATCAATTCGAATCCACGAAACTTATACAGAGGAATCCTCCAGCCAAAAGCAATTCATGTTAATGCATTGACCCTGCAAATTAATACACACAATCCTGAAATTTTCACAATATATATATATGGGTGGCCGCTCAGCAATTTGAATATGCACAATACTTCCAGCTAATGAACATCGCATGCAACAAACAAACGGTTTCATAATATTTTGATATTATGCTATTATGCCACAAAACGTTCGATATGTGCTCACTACTCTGCGCAAACAGAGTATCAACCGACTGTAATGAAATGACATTAAAGCTAAAGCAACCATGCGTTTTCACAATGAAAAAAAGCGAACCCGAAATGAATCGAAATGCTCCAATCATATGGTAACATCAAACAGAGAATACGAAAGTAATTCAAGCTTTTTTTTAATAATCAACACAATCTCTATTATGCGCTCCAACATGCAGTTAATAACTAATTACCTACGTACATATAGTTGAACAGGAATTGCTTACTCATGAGATCATGGAGAGAAGAATTATCATAATTCTTTTTGACACGCCTCTCCCTCTCTCTGATGAGAGGTTTCGCTGCCTCATTCTTTTATAATGATAATAGATATGCTTTACATAATTATTGAAACATAAAACTTCTACATGCAATGCATTCACCTAAAAAAACAACTTGAGGCTTTATTCAGTCTTTTTTTTCTTGTTCTAAAAACAAGAAAAGCCTCCTTATCCCTTAATGACCCACATTCACTTCTTTTATGCCTAAAAGAACTCCTTATTTCCTTTTTTTTTTTTTTTTTTTTGGAAACATCACACTGACTTGTAATTTAGGAAAATAATTCTAGAATCCTTGACCCCCTATGACTTTTATTTACAATAATTACTCTTGGGCTGAATGGTCCCGCATCAGACTCGCAAGGTAGAAAATTTTCATGATCTCCTGATCATGCAGTTTGTGGTCGTGATCTTCCTGGATCCCATACTTTGTTTTGAAACCGTCCAAATGCTTTATTTCTTTGTTGTCGCTGCATTTCTGTTGTTCTTTCCTCCATCTTCTTCTTTCTGTCAATCAGGTTCAAGTTCTGATTGATCTTGCTTGCTGCTATTTCTATTTTCCTCCATTTGGATTGCTGCATCATCAGCTGCCATATTTCTTCAATTTCTTTGTCCAGCTTACTACTGTTGTTCCCAATTTCTGTTAATTCAGCTGCTACCATAGAAGTTGCTTCCGTTGCCACCATAGATGTTGCTACCTCCCAAGCTTCCTGTCCCTCTGCAACATACTTTGGCTCATTACCTGTAAACGCAATCAAATTGTTAGCATTAAAATCACAAGACCCACTGGTCTTATTTGTCGATTCAGTCACCAACTTTTCTCTCTGCAGCTTCAAGTCTTTTTCAGGACCCAAAAATTTTTCATTGGCTTTTTCCTCAGCTTTCTCTGGCAATATTTCAACATGATTTTTATTCACCATGAGACTCTCAGCTAGTCTCGCCTTCTTACTATCTTATGCTTCATGACTATCCTTCATGAAAACTCCCCTGCCTTGTTTCCTCAACAAATTAGCCTGTGCATACGTCCTCTGTTTTTCCAGTTCCCTTCTCTGAAGATCTAGTTCCCTGTACAATTCAATAACTTCATTAGGAGTAGATTTTGGAAACTTCACATAACCATTTATACCTTCAACGACTCTTGACCAATCTTCCGCTGGTCCTTCTTGCTCTGCATCAACATCCTGATTAGATTCCTTCTTCATGACAATATCAGCCAATTGTCTTTCACCTGCAAACATACACAAATTGTTAGATTTAAAACCATGTGCCCCTTTTTCCTTACTTGAAGTTTCAGTTTTCAAGTCTTCATCTTCACCATCTTCCAGAAATTCTCCTTGTTCCATTTCAACTTCCTCTTGACTCATCTTCTTGCCATTTATCTTGGCATCCTCTTTCTTATGTCTTCCACTGTGGCTTTTTCCTGAACCTCTGCTATGACTATTTGTAGTCATCTTCTTCTCGTTCTTTCTTCATGAGCTCCTTTGCAACAAGCCTCTACAATAGCTAGTCCTCCTGGCTGCAATCTTACCTCACTAAGCTCTCCTCACTTAGTCTTTTGGTAAGCACGGGTCCTCCGTCTGGAACCTCTTCCTGAGCAACACCTTTGCTCCTTCTAGGCTTCTGCAATCTCCCACTCTCTCCTGAGAACACTTCAGTTGTCCTCTCTATCCAGCCTTCAGCTGAATGCTAGGTTCAATGCCACCTTCTCTGTAACCATAAACTTCGTTTACAAATTCCAAATCAGAAAAACAATCGCACCTTTAAGATCTTTCCTGATCTTGTCTTCTTTCCACTGCTGCAATCCTCTTCACTTGTGTATGCTTGCACATCAAATTCAAAAATCTGATCTTTATTTCAACTAAATAAACACACTTCAATTCTCAGCTGTACTAAAAAAAAACATCTTCAATAGAGCATTCTAGCTTTGATACCACCTGATGCAGGGGTGACCTGCAAAAACCAAGATCTTTCTACACATACCTTGAATCCATGTTCAAGGAATTCATTCCTGCAATGATTCAATTTATAGATGCTCTAACTTGGGGTTCATATTGTAAGATGGCGCTTTTCAACAGCCTTCATTCCCTTGGAAATTCCATTTGAAATAGTCGCTGGCTCTGACACTTTTACTAATATGTGCACAGCTAAATTAATAATACCTTATGCAGCCTTAAACGCACCTGTTATTGAAATCCATATGGTATCAGGAGTATTATGGCAGTTCGAACTCCACCAGGGATATATAGAGACTGTGCGTGCCTCGAGCCAGGATTCAACTCAATACACAGATATCTCGGCAGGAATGCAGATTTCATTGATCATGTTAGATCTCAGCATCATCAACAGTTCAAGGGAGCGGATTTGTGGACCTCGTGGGCAAACAGAGTCTCTGCGCAGGAGCTGCTCCTATTAACCAACGCACACACAATAACAATCTTACTCAATACAAACAACAGATATATATGTCCGCACAGTTCTCAACATGCAACGGTTATATTCATACCAGCCATTCCACGGTTTTAAGGTGCGCCCTCCACATTTATACACAAGGTCTAAGCCAATGTTTTACTGTCCGCGGCATCATCAATTCGAATCCACGAAACTTATACAGAGGAATGCTCCAGCCAAAAGCAATTCATGTTAATGTGTTGACCATGCAAATTAATACACACAGTCCTGAAATTTTCACAATATATATATATATGGGTGGCCGCTCAGCAATTTGAATACGCACAATACTTCCAGCTAATGAATATCGCATGCAACAAACAAACGGTTTCATAATATTTTGATATTATGCTATTATGCCACAAAAGGTTCGATATGTGCTCACTACTCTGCGCAAACAGAGTATCAACCGACTGTAATGAAACGAATTAAAGCTAAAGCAACCATGCGTTTTCACAATGAAGAAAAGCGAACCCGAAATGAATCGAAATGCTCCAATCATACAGTAACATCAAACAGAGAATACGAAAGTAATTCAAGTTTTTTTTTAATAATCAGCACAATCTCTATTTTGCGCTCCAACATGCAGTTAATAACTAATTACCTACATACATATAGTTGAACAGGCATTGCTTACTCATGAGATCATGGAGAGAAGAATTATCATAATTCTTTTTGACACGCCTCTCCCTCTCTCTGTGAGAGCTTTCGCTGCCTCATTCTTTTATAATGATAATAGATATGCTTTACATAATTATTGAAACATAAAACTTCTACATGCAATGCATTCACCTAAAAAAGCATCTTGAGGCTTTATTCCATCTTTTTTTTCCTGTTCTAAAAACAAGAAAAGCCTCCTTATCCCTTAATGACCCACATTCACTGCTTTTATGCCTAAAAGCACTCCTTATTTCCTATTTTTTTTTTCTTTGCAAACATCACACTGACTTGTAATTTAGTAAAATAATTCTAGAATCCTTGACCCCCTATGACTTTTATTTACAATAATTACTCTTGGGCTGAATGCTCCCGCATCAGCGCTCCTCATCCTCATCTTCACGGACAGCCTGGTTTACCTCCATAGCCTGACCAACCACGTGTTTCATGATCCAGTAGAATTGGAGTGTTTTATTGAACAGCGTGTTCCTGCCTCTTGAGGTGCCTAGGTCCATGATCACTTCCCATACCTCGCTGGGGATCTCTTGGTTCACGTTGATTTCTCGCAGCTCGCGCTCCCACCCATGGATTTGAGAACGGACCTCGGGAGAGATGTCAATCATGTACCCGTCTATCAAGTGGTGGAGCTTTTTAGAGTCGGGCTTCCTGCCCCTTTTGTTCGAATGGCTACTGGTACCATCTTCCCATTTCTTAGCAGAATTGACCTTCCTTGGAGCCATCTTGCCATGGACCTGGGGCTTGGAAATTGTGGGAGATTTTCGACATGTCACAGCAGAAAATCACAAGTTAGTGCAAATGAGTTGGAGCACTATCGAGGCCTAATCGTTTGTAGCGGCATTCTCAGCATGGTTGAACTCTTGGGCCCTTATAACAACAACATTCTGGACGCGGTGGCTTAAGAACCACCACCCTCTCACAGAAGCCCGGAGAAACCCCCAACAGATGAATTGGCAAAACCTTTCGGGCCTAGCCAGCAAAATAGAATGGCGATCGTGGTAGAGGCCACAGAATAAGACTAGGGAGCAAATAAGACCAGGGGTGCGAGGACCCTCCTGGAGCGCAGAAAGACTCGTCAAATCCCCCCACACAGCCTGACTCTTAGAGCAAGACCCAGAACTAGCATTATGCAAATATTTCCCTGCTCGGGAGGAGGATAAGAGAAACAGAAGAGAACCCGGAGGGCCATTTTCATCTCTGCAACTGGGATTCTACGCACAAGGGAAGAACATTTCTGGGCAGGCAAAGATAACATAGTTACGAGCTAACATAATGTCTGAAGGACGAAGACGATAGGAAACATACCACCTTTGCTTGCCGGAGCCAAGGAGGAGGGCTGGTCACAGAGTCGAGTAGGCGCCTTTCCAATTTTTTTCATCGTTCTTGCCAAACTGAATGAGCCTTCCATTTGTTTCCTTGGGCATATGGGTGTTTTTAACTCGTTGTCCTGTCAACCGGGCCCCCACTTTCCTGTTTAATTTTCCGGCCTCCACTTGGCCATTTAATTTTCCATCTGACATTCCATCCTCCCTATCTCGGGAAGTGGCGTGACTTGACCTACCTACTTTATGCGTCATTACTCCAATATCCTCACGGCTGCTCTTGCCATAACCTTCTTGTACTCCTGATGCCACCTATCGTCCTTCCTCTATCAATTATCCCAAATTCCGGAGCTGGCTCCAGATCCTTCCTTAATGATGATTCAGTTCGCACATCTTCTCCGTCCCCTCGACTAGACCTGCATTGCCCAGTCACCTACCTAATTTGCTCATTCCTTTCATTTATGCCTATTCCCATGGATGTGTTGTCAGTTCCCATTTGTTGCGAATTTTCTCCACCTCTCCTGCGTGCCGCCTGATGCTTACCGTTCATCTCGATCGTGCTTTTACCACCTTTATCAACGTCAAGCAATTGTTGAAGTTGAGAGTTCTCCTCCGGGAGCAGTTGAGGCAGACCTTCACTGTCGATTTCTTTGCCCCGATTCCAACAGCCCCAATTCGGAAGCCAATCCATCGGCTTGTTGCCTGCACGCCTGGTGTGAGTCAAGATGAGGTCATCTATTCTGGGTAGGAGTTTCCCAATTCTCCTACGAGCCAAGCGGTTCTCCAGCTTTTGTTGTTTTTTTCCGCTGGTTGTTGCTGCTGGAGCTTCCTAACCATGTCGATCACCAACTTCGAGTCACCCTCTATGTGGAGTCGCTTGAAATTGACCCGCAGAGCAATTTCCAAGCCCCGTTTCAGGGCGTGCAAATCGACTTCATTATTTGAGGCTTCCCCGTAGTCCATTGCGAAAGTTCTTAGAGCGTTGCCCTCGGAATCTCTGAAGACTCCCCCAATGCTAGCCTCTCCTGGGTTGTGTTTTGCAGCGCCATCAAAATTAAGCTTTATGAATCCCTGTGGGGGGTGTCGGTACTGGTTGGTTTTGGCCACTTCTTTGGTCTGTTCTTTTCATGAAACACCCCCATTTACCATACTCTAGCTAACCTCTAGTCTTTTCAGGATTGCCTCCTCTGTTATCGATGTCTGCCAGTCTTCGTCCTTCCAGCTTTCCATTAGGATTGTTTCATGAATTTTTCTAATGGTTTGTTCCCAGATTTCTGCGAGGGTTCGGGGTTCTGCCTTGAAAATTGCCCCATTCTATGCTTTCTAGATATTCTAGAGCAGGAACCTAATGGAAAGGAGCCAAGCGCGATTGACCATTGGATTCTGGTAAGGATTTCTCGGCCAATTTACTATGGTGTTTACGATGTTTTGATGATTTTTTTGATGGCGCTCAAACAATTTGAGGTGGCATTCCCACAGGGAGTTGCTGACTGAGTAGTAGTTCATCAAATGTTCCATGGTTTCCTCTTGGAAGTTGCTGAGGGCACAGCGGGATGGGCCTTGGCTTCCCTTCCTCAGAATCTGGTCCTAGGTAAGTGCTCTGCCGTGAAGTATAGTCCAAATGAAAAAAGAGACTTTAGGCTAGTGCTTGATTTTCCAAAGGTTTTTCCATTGATTTGTTTCTGACTGTTAATTTTGATTGACTTTGTGGTAGTAGGCTTCTGCTATTGAGAAATTTCCTTGAATTCATTTACCCCATCTAAGAATTTTAGACCCCGTTTTTCTTGCTATTTTCCGAGATGCCATCTCTGTGTAATACTCTTTCCATCTGTCGATTTCTGGTGCTCCTTCCCAATCCTCTTTTTGTTTCCAATTGTGCCAGTATCCTTCCTCGTCTAGCTTCCAGAAATTGCCAACTGTTAATGCCCCAGTCTGGGACGAGAAGGAAAGGATGGTATGGAGGTTGTCTTTTTGTATGAGTTGTTCGCGTTGCTGCCAAGATTCCTCCCAGAATCTGGCTTTGTCCCCGGCTCGAATTTCCCAAAAACTGTGATCCCTTATCAGGTCTTTGTTGCCTCTCGCCAGGTTCGAGATTGCAGATCCTCTGGTCTCTGTCGTACTTCTCAGTCTTTCTTCAATTTCCCCTACTGCATTGTATTTTCTTTCCCATATCACCTTCCACAAGTCAGGGCCACCCTGAAGCCACCTCCACCAGAGTTTCATGCCCATGACTTGGTTGAGGACGAAGGAGTCACGAAGCCCTAAATAGCCATCTTTGGAGAGCCGGCTAAGCCACTCCCATGATATTAGGGCCCACTTTCTTGTTTTGTTGGTCCCTTGCCAGAGGAAGTTTTTGAACAGGGTAACCAGCTTTTGGCTTGCTGTCTTAGGGATAGCTTGGCACGAGAGCTGGTAGTTAGGGATAGCCTGCAAAACTGCTTTCAAGAGGATTATCCGACTTGGGGCATTCAATGAGCGATGGGTCCAGTTCTCCATTTTATTTTGGATTTTTTTTATTAGAAGTTCCCAGTTGGCTGACCAGAATTGATGCTCATGCAGCATAATACCCAGGTATTTTGGTGGGAAGGTTCCCTTGTTGAATCCTAGAGTGTGTGCCAGGTATCTTTTGGCAGCGAGGGAGGTATTTAAGAAAAAAATTTCCGATTTGTCCTTGTTAATCTCCATTCCAGAGGCTTTGCTGAATTGGGATAAGGATTTGATAATTCTTTGGGCCTCCTTCAGAGTGGCTTGACCATATAGCATCACATCATCTACGAATTGTTGGTGCGAGACCTCCCCGCAGATTCAGAGGCCCTTTATCTGATCCCTAGAGACTTGAGCCTTTATCAATCTGCCTAGTCCTTCTGCGGGTAGGATGAAGAGGAAGGGAGACAGGGGGTCTCCCTGCCGTAGCCCGCGGGAGGTAGTGAAGGCTTCAGAGGGGGTGTCGTTTAAAAGAATTGACATGACTAGAGTGCCAACCATAGACAGGATCCAATTTATCCATCTTTGGTCAAATCCATAGGCTTTAAGGATGCCTGCCAGATAATTCCAGCTAAGGCAATCAAACGCCTTGGCTAGATCGAGTTTTAAAAGCATGCCTAAGACGTGGGAGATTTTTAGGGAGTGGATCACTTCCTAGGCCACTATGATGCCATCGGTGATCTGCCGTCCTTTGACAAAGCCAGTTTGCTCTGGGGCAATGAGATCTAGCAGGATCGGCTTGAGCCTGTCTACCATGACAGTTGCGAGGATTTTGTAGACAACATTACATAGGGAAATGGGCCTGAAACCCTGCGGTTCATCCGAGCAGCCATTCTTCAGGATTAGAGACAGGAAGGTGGCATTCAAGCCCTGGTGCATGCGCTTGGAACACCTGGAATCCTCCACAAGGTCTAGCAGATCATTCCCCATGAAGCTCCAAGTCGCCTAATAAAATTCAATGGTGAAGTCGTCGAGGCCCGAGGCCTTATTTTTTGGCATTTTGTTGATTGTCTCTTCAAGTTCCTCCTTGGTGATTACCCTGAGAAGGGCCAAGTTTTGATCTCTGGAGACTTTCTTAGGAATATGGTGGAAAATTTTGTCTATGTCCTCAGATTGATTGACATTTGGTTCAGAGAGAATGCCTTTGAAGTGCTCCACCAAGAGTTGTTCTATTTCATACTGTTGTGTCACTCTGTTTCCCTCCTTATCTTTCAAGGAGAAGATTCTGTTGTGTTGGCAATGGTTCAACATAGCTTTATGGAAGAATTTGGAGTCTTTGTCTCCCTCTTTTAGCCATTGGACCTGGGATTTCTACTTCCACGGGATTTCTTCTTGTTTTTTCCTTTCCTCCAATTGGGTGATTACTCTGCCTTCCTCCTCAACGAGTTCTTGACTTCGTCCTTCCGAGATGATTCGTTGTTGGATTCTTTCCAATCCGGACTGGAGTTTTCCTTGCTCCTACTAGATGTTGCCGAATTCTTCCCTGTTCCACTTCTTGATTTTGCTTTCGATTTCTTTGAGTCTTAGCTGAAAAGAGTGCATTTTACTGCGGCCTTCCTTTCCAGTTTTTCTGTCCTGCCACCAGCTTCTTACTTTGTCTAGGAAGTCAAGGGCACGAAGCCAAAAGGACTAGAACCGGAAGGGTATCCTTTTGTTCTGATCATTTAAGGCTATTTTGAGCTTTATTGGCCAGTGGTCCGACCCTATTGAGGGTAGGATAGAGGCTTCATAGAAGATATCCAGCCCGATTATGTGCTCTGAGATGAGGAATCTGTCCAGTCTTGAAGTGATCTGTTTGGACCCACCTCTTCTATTATTCCAGGTGAATTTCTCGTTTATGGTTGGGATATCAACCACCCTTAGTTCTGTATGCACTTCTCTGAATCTTTCCATCTCTAGGTCTTCTCTACTTATTCCACCTCTTTTCTCTTCTCTAGATGTGATTAAGTTGAAGTCGCCTGCGAGGATCCATCTCTGCTCCTGGTGCATATTTCTAATCTTTGTCAGTTGTTTGAGAAACAGGTCTCTGTCTGCACGGGTGTGGGGCCCATAGACAGCCGAGATTACCACCCATTCGCTTTGTCCTATTAGTTTGAATCTCCCTGTGAGGATTCTTGGCATTCCTATCCACCAGTCCGTGAGGACTTCTGCTGGATTCCAGAGAATTTCTATCCTTCCTGCACTCCCTTTGGCATATATAGTTACTTGTTCGTATCTTGGTTTTGTTTTATTGAGAATTTCCTCCATTTTCTAGCCTGGGATTTTAGTTTCTTGGAGTAGCATAATATGTGGTTTGTCTTTTTTGAGTCTTGCTGCCAGATGTCTCTGTTTTCCTTTGCTATTTAAGCCTCTGATATTCCACGATGTCAAAATCATTGGTTAACTTGGGATAGGTTTTGAAACACCGCAGATAGCGAGGCCACTCTCCATGTATTGACTAACATTTCTCCCATGAGTTGGATGGAATCCTTAAGGTTTTTTCTTCCTGTTTCTCCCCCCTTTACCTTGTCCATTCTGATCTGGTCTGCTTTCCTTTTGAGTCTCTTGGTATTCTTCTGGCGAGGCTTTACCTTTTTTAAGTTTGGTTTTATATTGTTGGAAGGTTTCCGCATACAACCTTTTTTGTTTTTCCGAAATAAACCTCTCATCCAGGTTCTTCCATTCATTCAACAATTTTCTCAATACTTTCTCTTCCTGACTTAGGTCTTCCCTACTGGTCTCCTAGTCTGTCTCCATCTATTCAGTTTGTTCATCTAGTTCCTTATCTTTTTCCAGTGGATCGCTTAGGGCTTTCCTTTTAGTTTGGTTTCTTTCGCAACTTTCACTATTTTCCGAGCCTTTATCCTCCTGATTTTCCATGGGTTGATCTTCCTCTTCTTCCTCTACCTGCAATATTGCAAAACTGTTTGGATTCATTGGGGCAAATTGTTTTCCTTTCCTATCTTTCTGGGGGTTTTCCTTGTTGGCTTTCCTTTTTCTTCTCACCTCTTGGAGTTCCTCCTGGTCTGGCTCTTTCTTTTTTTGCAGGGACCTTCTACTTTCTTCTTCCTCCCTGGTTATCCAAAATTCTTTTGCCAGGTGGCCGTGGGTATGGCACCTGTGACACCTAAACGAGATGTGTTCATAATCTATGTTCTGCTGCCAAACATCTTCATGATATTCAAGCTCTATTGTGTCAGGGATGGGGTTTGCTAGGTTCATGTAAACATAGATCCTGGCATACGAGGTGTATCTACCTTTCTTTGTAGTTTCTGCTATTTTCACGAAGCTTCCTATTGAGTTTCCTATCCCCTCCAAGATGTCCAGGTCCCAGAAGTCTATGGGCAGCCCGAATAAGCAGACCCAGACAGGCACAACCAGAAAGGTTTCTTTGTCAGGGTTGTAGCATTCTTCCCAGAAATGCATGAACAGACCGACATTATAATAGAAATACAGGCCATTTTCAAATACCTTATCTCTATCTTGCAGGTTAAAGAAGATTACCGTAAAGAAGCCTTTTTCTCCCAGCTTGAGCTCGATGTGGCCTTGGGGCTTCCATTTTTGCTGAATCCACTTGGTGAGATCTCTTTCCGATGGCTAGACTCTTATGAACTTGCAGATAAGGGCGTGATCCCTCATATAGCTTCTGTACTTTTCCAGTTTGTTCACTAGGATCACATATCTGGGTTTCTCTACTGTACATGGCAGGCACTTTCCTCTGCAGCCTATTTGCTAGGAAGTTCCTAGCACCGGGCCTGTGTTCTTCCATTCCTCTGTCTCCTTGCTACTCTGTCCCTTTCCTGCCACCATATCCTGGTAGGAGGGGATCTCTCCCCCCCTAACATATTTTGTCATACCTTTGTTGCCTTGGCCTCTGTTAGTTCCTACTGGTCTGGGCTATTGACGGTCTTCCACCATTCCTTCACGTTGCCCCTAGGTTTTCACCTCCTTGCCACCATTAGGGTTTGAGTTGCAGAGCTCTGAATTATCGAAGAATACTGTCCTTCTCATAGTCTTCCAATGTTTTTTTTTTTAAT